>JAVXUO010002712.1:0-142500 GCA_033065855.1 Escallonia rubra | reverse complement strand
TTTTCTGACACGTGAAATGTCATAAGTAGTGCTCAGTCTTTCTTTCAGAAATAATATAAGCTGGGGCAAATATTAAAATAACTAGCGAAAATTTGAGGGGGCTTTTTGTTATGTTCCAAATTAGGGTTATTATATATAGATAATAGAATAGTGATCAGCCGTCATTGGCTTTTGTTGGAGACTTGTTGCGGCAGAGAGAGATACCGAGAGAGGAAGAAGGCTTGGAAATCCTCCGGAGTTTCAATAAATTTTTCGGGTAAGCTTTTAGTCTTTTTCTTCCTGTGTATTTGATGGGTTACGGATTAAGGGGGGGGTGCTGTTGCATCTTGTGGGTTATAACCGAGAGATGGGTATGTAGGGAACAAGGGTTACGGTTGTGGGTTTGTGAGAAATTAGGTGTGGGTATATGAGTTTGTGTAAAAAGGTGCAAGGATGTGCGTATGAATATGCGTGACTGTGAGAATGGGTGTGTCATGAGTGTTGGTACATGGAAGGAGGGCGGCATGCGTGTGTTTGTGTACAACTGGGTGCGCATGGTGTGTGTGTTTTTCTTTTTGTGAGGCTGTGTACAAGGTAATAGATGTAGATGCGATGGACTACGGGTTTTAACGGGTAAGTAATGGGGTGATGAGGCAGCCATGGTGGCTGCCATGAAAGGAAGGGGAATGAGTAATGGGTAAAGCATTGGTGGGAGGAGGGAACAAGAAGTGGGTATATGCAGGTGGTGGTGCGTGAGTCTGTGTGTGCGCGTTTGGGTGTGTGCTGTGTAGTGTGTGTATGTAACCTGTGTGTGTGTCTAGTGTGTGAGTGTAGTGTGATTATGGTGTGAGCCGTTGGCATGTGCTGTGTGTGCAGGGTGAGGTGAGGTGTTTTGAATGGTTAAATGAATGAAATTGCAAGAGAGGAAGAGGGAGACCCACTGCCTCACGGCAGTGGGCACGCGAATGGGTAATGTTTTTTTTAGTTGTGTAAATGATGGTGAAATGGAGGGAATATAGGTGTTGTGTGAAAAGCTGGGCAACAATGGAGATTGCTGTGTGTGTTTGTTAAATGGCATGAAATGGGTCTTCAAAATGGGAAGAAAACAGGAACTTCAACGAAGAAGTGCGTATCGGGTAATTGGGTTAGCGTTAAGTGCGACACGTATGTAAACTAGCGCACGGTTATTGTTAACACGTGAAACTTTTCAGTATAGTACGATAGGCTATATTAGAATTTTTAACAAAATTTCATAATTTTCTGAGATCGTATGAAATTTTAGTATTTTCTGTAATTTCAGATTTGGAAAATTCTTTTGGAGTCTTTAAACCCTGAAAATGTTTTGGTAAAAATTATAGTAATGTTTTTATAGTATAATAAAGACTCAGTAAAATTTTGATGATTTTTGGAATTAATTTTCTATTGTTTCCGTATCGCACTGATTTTAGCAAAATGAATAATTTAAAAATAGTTTTAATGCATCTTAATTTCTGATTTAAATTTTTATATTTTTTTATACATATGTTAAAGCTATTAGAAAAATCATGGGACTTTATTTTCAACTAGAAGCAATTATGGCTATTTATGGGCTTTTCTTACATTTAAAGAAATTATTTTAATTCAAAAATATTTAAAATTTCAGAAAATTCATATTTTGACTTTTTATAATATTTTAAGCAATAAAAATGTTTTATTGTAATTTAGTATATATTTTGAGATATCGTTACACATTAAAGAGCGTATCGGGTTCTCGGTTAGGTTGGCCGCGTGCGAGGCGCGCTTTGAGTTGAGCGATTTCGGATTTAGAAATGAGCATATGGTGGGTAGTTGATATTAGGTTTATATTAATGTAGACTAGATTGTATTCTAACAAATGGATTGCCAATCTAGGTTTATTCAGAGAATATTGATCGAGGTTTTGTAGCATTGCGTAGCTATCCAGGTAAGTACTCCTGCCATATTCCTCCGTATACCCTATTTTCCGTTTATGTATATGTATGAATGAATTGTTCAAATTATAAGTTTTAAAGCCTTTTACATGCTACTGTTTTTGCGTAAATTGTTTGATGAGAAAATGCATAAAAAATGCCATGGAATGTTTTCTACTATGAGTAGTGTGTTAAAGTTGGCTTATGTTGAATGAGACGGTATTTCTGGCTCGGTTGTTGCGCCCCATATCCACGGGGGAAAGTTGGATTGTTGGGTCCTGGTCAACGGGACGATACGTTGACGCACAGTACTGTTGCTCGTGGTGCGCCATTGCGTCCACATATGTATCCCGGATGAAGGAGGGATTGTGTGCCCTAGTCAGGGGGGCGCATACCCTGACCAAATAATGTTCATCCCAGGTGGAGTAGGGATTGTGGGCCCTAGTCAGGGGGGAACGTACGCTGACCGCAACATACCCATGTTATGATGAACTGTGATAGTTGTTAATAAGCCTACTTGACGTCATACTTCGTTTATGAGAATTTTGGATGAATTGCTTTCAAAAAGTCTATATATGTATAGTATCTCTTGTGAAAATGTTTATCAGTTTTAAATTGAAGAAAACCGTGGCATGTGGCATGTTTTTATGAATCCCAAAATCTATTTTAGGGATATGGTTTGTGTACTTACTGGGCCCCAAGCTCACCCCTTTTTATAAATGTTTTCAGGCGATCAACTAGATGAACATGAGTATTACGAGGGAAATGAGAATGAAGCTGCAGGAGATGCTCATTAGGAAGTTGTTTAAGCCCTTGAGAAATTGTAGAACTGCCAGTTATTTATTTGAATTGTTCGTAGCTTAATTTTAGGAGGTGTCTTTAAAATAAATGCTATCGGTCTCTATGGAGGTTTTCAGTATAGATGATTTGGGAAAGAGTTGTAAGGGTATCTTTAGAAATTCATGTTATGGTGTTAGTTAATGTATGATTTTAGAATTGTGTACAGGTTTTAGTGAGTAAGGCCTAGCAGAGCCCTTGGTTGGAGTCTATTGGGTCTGCGGCCGGTCACGTGCCTAGCTCGCGGGCCTGCCCGTGGGTTCGGGTCGTGACAGGTTGCGCGGTACCATTGCCTTTCCGGAGCATTCGTATACTGATTTTGAAGAATCAGAGATGCGGTATAATCATCTAGTAACAATGTTCAAATGTTTGTCTGTAAAGGGTTCTGCAACAATGGCCGGATATAAATATCTTTGCAATCTAGTGCTAGAGCAAGATCACATTGTCGATAAGTTTGAAGTAGCTTCAGCTAGCAATGTGTCTGAAACTGAAGGCATTCCTACACAAGGATCAGAAGATGATGAGCCGGTTTAGGAAGAAGACAATGTTATTCGACCTTTGGATCCAATTATATCGCAAACGAAAGGCCGCAAGAGATCTACATGGATGAAAAGCTCTATGGAAGAAGCAACCGTACCTAAGAAGCTAAGAAAATATGCATTGTGCAACAAAATGACCAACCATGACAAGAGGAACAATTACAAGGCACTGGGAATAAGTCCAGGGAGTTTGCAAGCCGAGGAAGAAGATGATGCCAAAGAAGATGAAGTGGGCCTTTAGTCTATGGACTTTGTATTTGAATTATGGACCTTGTAATAATCTTTTCTTATATTAATAATCAATTTAGATGTAATATTAGGTTATTAAAAAAAAACTTTAGCATCTGAATTTTAATGTACTATTGCGGTGACCAATTTGTGGTAGTTTTAGTAAGTTGTGTATCAGCAGGTTAATTAGCCATGCTAAACTGCGAAGCTTTTAAAAAAAAGTTGTTGGTCCGTCCGCTAAATTATGTAGCGGACAGTGGAGCAGAAACTTTTTTACCAACACTTGAAAAAATTTAATTTGGGCTTTTAGTTCCCAACACTTAGAGACAAAAAAGCTCCAAAAAAGCATTATGTTCCCCCGTCCGCTTCATTATGTAGCGGATGAGGGGACATAAACATTGCACTTCAATACTTAAAAACAAATCGGGCTTCTTGTCCGCTCCACCCACCAGCTACATAAAGTAGCGGACGAGGGGACATAAATATTGCACTCCAATACTTAGAAGGAATTTGTGCTTTTATTCTGTTCCACAGTCTGCTACATAATGTAGAGAACAATGGGACATAAATATTGCACCCCAACACTTAGAAAAAAATTGGGCTTCTTATTCTGCTCCACCGTCTGCCACATAATTAAGCGGATAAGGGGACATAAATATTGCATTCCAACACTTAGAAAAATTTGGGCTTATTATTCTGCTCCACCGTCCGTTACATAATGTAGCGGGCGAAGGGGATAGAAACATACACAGGGTCAGGCTCCGACACAATGGTTGTCAGTGTCTCCTGCCAGGATTCCCGCAGTCCAATCTCGCCAGCGCATAATTCGAGGGTATCCACTTGCCCGAACATTGGGACATTTGGTGGTTTCCTGTTAGGTCTCATGTCTTGGGCATCCGCTGACAACCCCTGTAAACACTTCAACTGTCACATGACGCGATCCAGTAGTTGCCACTCTGCGATCTACCAATGGATAAATTGAGTGCGTTACAACCCAAAGAGTGTAAAATGAATGACTTTTGCACCCGGGCCTTCAATTTCTAGTACGGCCCCCATCACATTTGGCCCGGAGACAGGGAGTCGAACTCGCCCGATAGAAGACAAAGTTGTGATGGGGATCCTCTCATCGGGTAGTGGCTCTTCCTCTGACTGTACTCCCAAGCGCGCTACTGAGGCCAGATTTTTTAGGTTCTGGGCCTACATCCTGGTTGCCCGACACTGAAGTATTCATAAGACCACACCTGACAACAGAGACAAATAAGTAAAGTATGGTCAAAATTTATTATGCAGTGACTAATAAAAAATTATCAAAAAATAATTAAAAGGGGTTATATGATATACCTGCAACAATGAGAGACATGCACATATAGCTTTGCAGTCGGGCCTCGTTGCCTTGTGCAGAGTGCGATACAAGTATGCCAGTGTGGCTGCACCACAAGCATACTCGTCAACCTCTTGCAAGTTACCCAACATATATAAATACTTCTGGTGGACTGTGTTCTTTGTCTTCGTTGGGAATAAAATGTCTTCTATCATTCACAGCAGGGAAGCCTTCGTGTGCATAACAAGTATACCCTTAGTGAATTCATTCTGCAAAGCCTTGTACTCATGTACCAACCACCTCAACTTTATTCCACCGTGCCCAAACTGGTCCTCAACTATCGAACCAAAGAAGTTCCTAGCAATCCTCTTATTTTTTGGTCCAATCTTACCAGAAATAACCGGCCGTTGCATCACGGGTAACCCTAAGATGTACCCTACATCTTCTAAAGTTAATGTCATCTCACCAAAAGGGAAGTGAAATGCGTTTCACTTCTTCACCGTTCAACAATGGCACATATTATGGTCCGGTCATGTTGAGGAAAAATATTCCCATAGGTAAAAATCCCAAATTCCATTTCATGCAATATTTTTTTTTGTAGCGCGTGTAACATCTACTCTCCAAGATTATCGGTTACTTCTACTGTATTTAGTGTTCCTCTTTCTTTTTCTTATGAATTAACAAAACATATTTAAGCAAAATATACAACACTCATGATTGAAATTAAATAAACAATCAAAAAATTATTATCTTACTTGTCCATTCCAAATTGCTGTACTAATATGGTTTACTTGGTCATATAAGACGGAGGGAGCTTCGAGTCCGGGGTTAAAGGCCATTTTTGCGACTGAAATTATGCAAAAACATCAAGTTTGAAATTTTTTATCAAACGTTGTGAAATCTAGCTTTGCCACACTAGCACATGTATAATACATATATATTTCATACATCACATGTCATCAAAATCATGCGCAACACTCACAAAATTAGGGATCCGATCCACTGTATTTATATATCTCGTCTGCTACATTATTTAGTGGAAGAGTAACATTTTGGATAAAGACAAACAACCTTCTCTTCCCCCACATAATGTAGTGGTTTAGAAGGGGAGAGATTTGACGGGTGGCATGAAAAAGGTAGTCCGCTACATAATGTGGCAAACGACTTTTGGCCTGACAATATGTCAAATCAAAATTCGTCCACTACATTATGTAGCAGACGGGCACCGTTGCACAAAAAAAGACAGGGATCTAGGGATATTTTGGACAAAATGACCGTCTGCTACAATATGTAGCGGACGACTTTTTTTTTCCCTTAAAGAAACTAGATCTGGTCCGTCCGTACTTTAAGGATGGATGACCAGATCACACGGGCAACTTAGCGAAAGTTGTTTGCGCGAGTAACAGATCAGCTCATATATATATATATATATATATATATATATATATGTGTGTGTGTGTGTGTGTGTGTGTGTGTGTGTGTGTGTGTGGGAGCTGATCCATTGAGAGCGCTAGGAAAATAGGATATTTTGCTAGCGCGATCTAGCCGTCCATCTTGACGGCCCAGATCTTTTTTTTTTCAAAAGCTGTCAGTCGTCCGCTACATAGTGTAGCGGACAGTCCTTTTTACCATATTGCCCCTCCTCTCTTGTCCGCTACACTGTGTAGCGGACGACTTTCTGGTCTTGACACGAGTCAGTCGAAAAGCTGTCCGCTGCACTGTGTAGCAGACAGCTTTTTGACTAACACGACTGACACACTTCCATTAATACATGTACCTTTATTTCTGCACACGTCAAAGTTGTCGCCAATGTTGTCCGCTATATAGTATCGTGAACAGTATTGCCTATTCCTAAAAGATTCTCAGCTCTTTCAGCACAATTTTCTTTTCCTTCAGACTAACTTGCTTCCATTTTCAGCTCCCTTCAAGCTTCGAGTAACACTTGCTTCAAACTTCGAGTAACACTTGCTTCAAGCTTCGCTCAAGCAAGGTAAGTTTGTGAATGGTGAAGTTTTCTTTATGGATTGAGTGATAAAGTATAATTTTTTGTTTTTGGACAAAAAAGTATAAATTTTTAATGATGTTCTAGAAATCAATTTGTGATGTTCCAGAAATTAATTTGTTAACTTTAAACTAATTCATTATAGTTAAAATCGATTTTTTTGAGGTTTGCTAACTTCGAAAAATTTATCCTATTTAAATTAAAATTTTTGAGATATGTTTGTAGTATTTTGGCATGATGAATTTATCTGTTTATCTTAGTAATTTTAATTTGTTATGTTCAATAAATTAATAATTGTTAAATTTGAGACACTTTTGAGATTATGTATATGGTATATTTGTCATCCTAAATTGGTCTATTCGCCAAGATAATTTTGAGGTAATATTTTCAGTTAGAAATGCCATTTGATTGTTAAGCGTAGTCTATTTCTACATAGGTCTTGTTTCACAATGTCTGATTTCTTGGCGAGCTCTAACAATTTCGTAGATGCTAGTGATCCGTATCTAGGACGAACATTTCAAACATTGGAAGAAGCCGAAGAATGTTTTCGAGCGTATTCATTGAGGGTTGGTTTTGGCATTAGAATAAAGACTACAAGAACAAGCAACATAACAAAAAAAATATGCTCTCGCTTATACGAGTGTCATAGGGGCAGAAACCCAGTGCAAAATGAGACACGCGTAGGCAACGATGACAGTGATGATGAAATATGTTATTCACGTAGAAGACGGGATTGCTTTGCGCGCACGAATTGCCAGGTCAAGATGTTCGTAAGCCATAAACCCAAGCAAAATCATTGGCTTATTACCAGCCTGAAACTGGCACACAATCACCCGTTAGTAACCCCTTCTAAGGTGAGTCAGATGCATCAACACAAGAAGATGGGTAAGGTCGTGAGGAGCCTAATTCACACAATGAGCAATGTGCGGATAGGACTTACCGAGATTGTTAATGTTCTTGCTGAACAGGCTGGAGGAATTCAAAATTTAAACTTTAACACGACAAACGTTCGTAACGCGGTCCGAACCCATAGATGAGCCGCGTATGACCTCAATGATGCTCAATCCACAATGAGCCTATTGAAACAGATGCAGATGGAGGACCCGCAGTTTACCTTCGATTATAAATTTGACGACGAGCATCGAGTTAGCACAATTTTTTGGGTCGACAGTCGTTCGAGGCTAACTTATAAGCATTTTGGGGATGTCGTGACGTTCGACACCACATACCGTACCAATAAGTACTCGATGCCGTTAGCTCCTTTCACGGACGTCAATCATCATTATCACTCCATCCTGTTCGGGTTCGCATTATTAAGCGATGAGAGTGAGAGTTCTTTTGTATGGTTGTTTAGGGCATGGCTGGAAGCCATGAACAACAAAGCACCCAAAGTTATCATCACAGATCAAGATTTGGCAATGAAGAAGGCTATTGCTACCGTCTTCCCAGATACTCGACACAACTTGTGCACTTGGCACATAAGAAATACATTCCCTAAACGTCTGCATCACGTGTATGCAAAGTAGCTCACCACCGAAGTCTATCCCGAAGGATCATCGTATCCCTCGCTCACGTAAGAGGCTGCCACCCTGGATAACCCATTCTTGAGCTAATGCCCGAAGGCTGTCCCGATGCTTGGCGCAAAAAATTTCCGCAGCCAAACGCCAATGCATCAGGCTGTTGGTGAAGCTCCTCGCCCATTGTATCCACCAGATCCCTCCTCTCGCTTAACTTCTAGAAGAAGGCGAGCGAGGCATTAACCTACATCCCCAAAGAGATAATAAATAAGTAACTTCAAACACCAACTTAAAATCATCAAATTCAATTAAAATCAGTTGTTGGGCAACTTACCAGATCGCATGCCATACGCTCATCGATCTGACCCCTAGGCGCATACCTCTCCCCTCGTTCAAACCTTACTAGGGCTACTCTCTTCCGGGTGATGCGGTAGTACCACTCATTGTACTGTTCGGTGCTGATCACGGGGTCAGGCTCCGACACAATGGCAGCCAGCGTGTCCTGCCAAGAATTCCAAACCTCAATTTCTCGTGTGCACAATTTGTGCGCATTCGCCTTGCCAAACTGTCCGACACCCGATGGGTTCTTGTTAACCCTCATATTCAGGGCATCGGTTGGGAACCCCAGCAGGCATTTAAAATGGCGCATAGCGCGATCTGGCAATTGCCACTCTGCGATCTCAAAGTGGTTCAGGGGTGTGCGTTGCAACCCGGAGAGCGTGAACATGAACAACTCTTCTACCTGTGGCGCCAAACGTTTGTACGGTGCCCAACGCATCTGGCCCGGAGATAGCGAGTCGAGCTCCCCCCGATAGTACGTAATGTTGTGATGGGGATCGTCTCTCCTCGGGTAGTGGCTGTCCTTCCGGCTGTACTCTTAGGTGCACAACCGAGGCCACACATTATCGGTTCCGTCCCTACGCCTGGATGCGCTGGTAGCAAGGTGTTCATAAGACCACACCTGAGAGTAAAGACAAATTATATAAAGTATCGTCAAAATTTATTGTCGATTCAACAAAAAAATCGAACACGTAATCAAGATTTATATGATATACCTGCAATAGTGAGAGACATGCACATATAGCTTTGGAGTCGGGTCTCGTTGCCTTGTGCAATGCTCGGTACAGGTATGCAAGAGTTGCTGCACCCAAGGCATACTCCCCAACATCTTGTAGGTTACCCAACAACGGTAAATATTTCACGCTGACCGTGTTCTTCGACGTCGTTGCAAATAAAATTGCTCCCATCACCCACAAAAGGAAGGCTTGTGTGTACAGCACAAGCATTTCGACCGTATAGTTTTCTGGCAAAACCTTGTAGGTATCTACCAACCACTTCAACTTTATACCGCCACTGCTAAATTGTTCATGGGGTATCGAAGTGAAGAAGTCCCTAGCGGTTCTCTTATTCGGTGCTTCCGACGGAGGAGCAATTATCGACCGCCCCGTCACCGGTAACCCTAAGATGAACCCTACATCTTCTAGGGTAATTGCCATCTCTCCAAGAGGGAAGTGAAACGTATCCATTTCACTTCTCCACCTTTCAACTAGGGCACCTATTAAGTGCCGGTCAAGGTGTTGAAAGATCTGCCCACACGTGAAAATCTCAAACTCAACTCCACGCAATAATAGTTTCTGGTATTTGTTCAATTTCCACAATTTGAAATTATCGGATACCTTTACGGTGGTGAGAAGTTCTCTTTCCTACGAATTAATAAATACAATTTAAGCAAAACAAACGGTATACAATTGTGACACCCTCAACCCAGGTGACATCACCGGGCTGAGTTATCAACCATAATCACATTCAAAACCCTGTGCTGAATACAGAGCAACTACATCCTCATACTCATACATCATTAATAGACGCTCCAAATTACGTCCTTACAAAAAATTTCTTACAAACATACATCATACTGCAGCGGAAGACTTTCAAGTCTTTAAACAACATGAAAGTTTACAACCTAATATACAACTGTAGTCGTAAGACTCTTAACAACCTATCTCGCAACTCAATCTTTATCCTACCATTCCTAGCTGGTCTTACCTCACACAATTGATCCCCTTGTTCAACTTTTCTAGCTTGTTTTCCTTGATCAACCTTATAGCCTGCACAATACAACATAAGGAATGAGCGCAAATCGCTCAGTAAAGACAACACGAGGAGTATGGTGTACAAATGATTCAAGAGACTCGGAGGAATAATAATCATCTCAACGATAGAAATGAATCAAGAGTTCCAATAAATTTTCGACATCAGCATAATTGTCAAACGATAATTTTTCTTTCGTTAGACTGAGCGGCTTTAAGGCCCAACAGAACAGCATTACTGCCACCTCCTCATGGACTGGACTGACTGACTGACCATGCATATGAACCCGAAATCCAAGGTCGTAAAGACAAATATCATTGAAATACAAATCATTAAAATCATCAACATCAAAAGAAAATCAAATACAATGCACATGGACACGACGGACAGGACTCGACCAGACACGACAGACTCTGCTCGAGCAACATTCATCCTCTTTGGCCAGTGATTATAATTCATAGGCCATCCTCCTCATATTGATGTCCCATTTTATGGGATGTTCATCTCAGTCTCAAGTAAATAGAAGAGACATTGTCAACAAGAAGGGAACTCATTTAGAGTGCTTTCCCTAACCACGTTACAGCCAAACAACAAGACTTCATCAACGGGGCGGACTAAGGGAAAATTTATTCCACCTTATGTCCTCAACAACACAGCTCAACAAGGAATACCGGATCAGAAGATCAACCGGTGTTCAGACTTAACAACAAGAGTTCAATGTAACATCATCAACATGACAGATTTGGGAGAAGACTACCGCAAGCCCTCAACAACGTTCTTACATAAGAGAAATGTCGACTACCAATAAGTGCCGACATTTCACAACAACACGCAACGACCTCAACAACATCATCATCAACGACAGGGCGGACTTGGGAGAAGTTTGCCACAAGTCCTCAATAGTGTTCTCAGAGAGAAGAGATATCTGCTATCAATAAATGCCAACATCTCACAACAACTACACACTAACCTCTACATAGTATCACCCCCAACGTTAGGAATGCTAATCGAGTCCAATCCTATCATAATAGAGCACACATCATCCACATTAAATTCTATCAACAGGGCTGACTAAGGGAATTTATTCTATCCTAAGTCATCAACAGCACAATTCAAATATGCGTATACCGGTCATAATGACTACTGATGACCAATCATAACAACAAGAATTCAACAGTACGTCATCAACATGACATGCTAATCAAAACAATGAATTAACATATCAGAACCACACTGTCCTTACCTGATTGGCTTATAGCAGAAGCAACTCACAATCTCTGATCGTAACGAGCTGCATCACCTAGTCAAATCATACCCTTCTCGTTAGACATCATTCAACATATACACACTCCTTATTCTACCCCTTCCCCTTTAATCGTTTATAGCGTCTTACGACAGCTTGTTAATCCAATCCAGTAACTGGATCTTTAACCTAACTTACCAACGCATTAGCAATAGTCACTATCTCATTATTTCAATGTATTAACATCATTCCTCACTTCCCACCACTTCGAACGCTTAATTACGCGTGTTCCCTAAAATTTAGCGCCAACGTGGCAATTTACCAAAATACCCCATGATGGCCGCTACACCACCAACACATCAAAACCGCTTTAAAACTACTTTTTAGATGTATTACATCAATTATATACCAAATATATCTGCAGGAAATTTTAAAGGGAAAACTTACCAAAACACCTCCAACTTATGCAAAATAACCCCTGGCCGCCATCGCCCCAACAAACATCTCAGAACAACTTTAAAACAAATTTTGGGGTGTCTTACACCCCTTCCAGAATTAAAAGTCAATCGGAAAATTTTATAGGAAAAATTACAAAAATACCCCCTCTATGCGGTAAATTACCAAAATACCCCTTGAGGGTTCACTACCACCTCAACACAATCAGCTTTAAAACAACCTTTTAGGTGTTTTACAACCCTTCCCGGACTAAAAGTTCCTTCGAAAAACTTTATCGGGAAAATTACCAAAATACCCCTCTCTGGGTGGCAAATTACCAAAATGCCCCCTGAGGGTTCCCGGCATCAGGAAAATCTCAAAAGTACTTTAAAAACACTATTCCAAGCCTCCTGAAGTCATTCTCGAGCTAGAAAGTATTTTGCAAAATTTTCGCTCAAAAATCCTGAACCGGTGTCCTGACCGAGCGCTTAAAAGCCTGTCGGCCAAAAATAGCAATCGACTTCAGAATGACCCAAATTCCTGGGAAAAGCAACTTCTCAACATCCTAGGGTTCCCATAAAAGTTTCGCGTGAAACCACACTAGTTTGATATTTTAAATTGCATTGTAAAGTTTCAAGGTTCCCCATATCGGTTAACCCCTTTCCAGTCTTTGGAAAAATCTAAAATTTGTCCCTGATGTAGATCTCCTAAAAATAACTAGGGTCTCTTTTTCTGCACTTTGGCTAAATCTGGCTCTAGCTATTTTTTATAAATTCATGAAAAAAAACTGCCTAAAGTAATTTATACGTTTAGCGACTATTACACTTACTATTCAAATTGTCACACACTAAAACACCTAATTTTTCACACAGTATCTTCTTCAACCTCCAACCGAGATGCTCCTCACACACACTCTTCACAAACACACACCAGTTCACTTTCAATCCATTCCAAATCATTAAACTCCCATTCTACCACCTTAATTACATTCCAACACATACTTAAACATACAATTTACACACCCGTGATTCACCCACTCAAGAACACGCATCTGCACACACGGCTACACACTGACAGAGGCACAACACACACTTCATCTCGCACAAATTCTCACACACCGACCCACAGTCCACCCTTCATCTCATACGACCCATTATCCCACACTATAATACACTAATTAACCTATATTTACACACATATATAATCAGATACACACACACCATCACATACTATAGTTCCCATAGAACACACACTACCCCGTCGCACAACACACGCTCAGCTACTCGGCCATCCCCTCAACCACTCCCACTCATTCTTGTTTTCTCCCAAACCCGTAATATCACCACAATTCAAAATTAACATCCATAATCGCCCATGAATTCCCAACTATCACGCCCACAGTCACACACCCACACTGTAAACTCACGCTACACACACTGGACAGTGAACTCACACACACACACACACAATCAAATTTCATATGCAAGGAGAGCTGGAGGTTACCCTTCAAACAAAAATCTCTCAGTTTCTCTCTTGACTCTCTGCCCGAGCTCTCTGTTCTTTTTGTTCCTTCTCTGTTCTTCTGGTTCTTCCTCCTTTCCCGAAGTGGAAAGATTTCCCATTTTGTCTCTTTTTTTTTTCCAAAGACTATCCACTTAATTTTATATCATTATTTTTTTGATTAGTCACCATACCAGGTGACCACTTCTCATGTCTCGGTTACTTTCCTCTTGATAAATAGGCATTAATTTTCAAGAATTGCAAAATAGTCCCTCATGTTTTAAAATTTACGAAATGACCCCAGAAAATTTCAAAACTTATATTTTTTGCCCCAAACTTTTCAAAATTACCTTTTGACCCCCCAAGACCACACTAACCCCTCATTTCACTTCCTGACACCAAATTAACGTCAATATGACACTACTTAATAAAATAATCCCCGTTAATTTATCAACCTAGTGTTAAATAATTTTTCGAAACTTTCGGGTATCACAACAACGTTTGTAAGAATAAGAAAATTGATAAATAATGTATCTTACTCCACTATCCCATATGAGCGTACTAATATGATTTGTTTCGTCGTATAATACGGAGGGATCTTTTGGTCTAGGGTTAAAATATATTTTTTGCAACTGAAATTATGGAAAAACGGTAAGGTTGGAAGCTTTTATCAAACGTTCTCAAACATACAATGCTAGCATGTTGTCACGGACCGTTCATGATGGAGGCTGATTTTTGAGGAAACGCCATGCGGACGCTCACTAGGCGCTTACGGGACGCTTACTTGGCAAGTGAGGGCAAGGCTTCCGGAATTTTCCACACTTCTCTAGACACCTAAAGTCTTGTAAATATGTGTATATTCTAGAGTTATGGTAGAAAGCTCTAGAATAGTAGGGGAGTATTCTAGAGATAGTCTAGAATACTAGAAAGGCATGTGAATATTATGGAGAGTTCTAGAATAGGACTTGTACACTAGTATAAATAGCCAAAGCCATGTGTTGGCCAAGGCAACTAGGAACTAGACATCCAAGACACATCCAATACATCTTTGTATTCAAGCTTTCTCCAAGTAAATACAAAGCTTACATTCTCCCAAACTCGTGTCCCTTACTTTGTTTGATAAGCTTCTTACGTCGCCCAGCTCTACGGTTAGGTTGACTTAGCACACAAGCAGGGGCTTGATAACGCTAGGGGCCGAACGGTAACGACTTAGAGAAGATCGTTCCGTGACAGGTGGTATCAGAGCTTGGTTACGACGAGTCGTGCCAAGCAAATAGCAACAATGGCAGGCAAGGATACTAGCGTTGGAGCATCCGGAGTGGCCGAAGAGAATGTGGTCGTGGTCGAGCGTGGGCGAGATCCATTACCACCCGCCGGTGGGAAGAAGGGTGGTCGAGGCCAAAGCAAGTCGAGGGATGAACTTGCTTCGTTGGATGGCCGAACGGGTCACTTGGAGATTGCTATGGGTGATGTCAAGGATCGCGTGGGGATGGTAGAGAAAAATCCACAGACGTTGCAGGAGCACGTCTTAGAAGAGCTCGAGTCGCTCAAGAGGGCCGTGGGTGTCCAAGATGAGCTACGTGAAAGGTTCACGGAGTTGTTCACTAGTTTGCAAGAACAACTCGATGGGGTGAAGGCTAGCGTGGAGGAGACGAGGCAAGACGCGGCGATGTGCAAGAGAGCTATCGCGGGTGGAGCGATTGCCACTCCTAGTCCAAGGGTGGACACGCCTAAGCCGAAGGAGTTCGGAGGCAAGAGGGACGCCAAAGAGCTCGACAATTACTTATGGCACATGGAGCGTTACTTCGAGGGTGCTAGCATAGTCGACGAGGCGACTAAGGTAAGAACTGCGACTCTCTATCTTACGGATACCGCAACTCTATGGTGGCGAAGAAAGCATTGTGATATAGAAAAGGGGCTATACACCATAGACACATGGGAGGTGTTCAAAAGGGAGATTAAGAAGCAGTTCTACCCGGAGAATGTAGCCTACGAAGCAAGAAAGAAGATGAAGGAATTGAGGCATAAGCGTAGCATAAGTGAATATGTGAAGGAGTTCACTACACTTATGCTTCATATTCCGAACATGGCGGAGGAAGATATTCTCTTCAACTTCGTTGACGGCCTCCAAAGTTGGGCCAAGAAGGAACTTCAACGCAGGGGCGTGAAGGATGTCGACGAAGCCATAGCGATGGCGGAGTCGTTGACGGAGTATGATAGAGGTGAGGGATCTTCAAGGTCGAAAGAGGAGGAAGAAGCTTCGGAAGGCAACCACGCCAATGGTGGGGGAGAAAGTCCAAAGGCGTGGCACAACCGGGGAAACCAAGCTAGCACGAGCAAGTCCGAGGGCCGTGGCAAGCTAGAGGAAAAGCGAGTCAAGAACAAGCCCAAGGACGGATGCTTCTTTTGCGGAGGGCCGCATTGGGCAAAGGATTGCCGGCGACAAGGCAAGTTGGCTGCCTTAGTCAAGGAGAAGGACGAGGAGAAGGCCGAACGTGAGTCGGTACGCATAGGCTCAATCCAAGTCCTTAACGCGCTCCAAAGGAAGAATGTGCCGCAAGTCCCGACGGGTAAGGGACAAGCCTCCATGAGCAAGGGGTTGCTCTATGTGGAGGCGAAGTTGAATGGGAAGCCCGCGCATGTGATGGTGGATACGGGGGCGACTCACAACTTCATCACGATGGAAGAGGCCAAGCGGTTGGGCCTCAACGTGGTTGACGGGGGAGGATGGCTAAAACCCGTCAATGCGGAAGCGAAGCCCCTACAAGGCATGGTTCGAAGGGTCGAAATATGCCTTGGCAAGTGGAAGGGGTTCGTGGACTTCTCTGTCGCTCGGATGGACGATTTCAAGGTAGTGTTGGGCCTTGATTTCTTGCGACAGGTGAACGCTCTAGTGTCACCGTACAACAACGCGGTGTGCATAATGGAGCGAGGGACAGCTTGTGTGGTGCCAATGTTCGGGGGAACATCTAGCACCATGACTCCTACATCTATGCGGCTATCGGGGATGCGGCTAGTGGAAGGAGTCAAAGACGTGGAAGCCAAGGGTGAGGGCACCTACTTGGCGAGTCTTAAGGTTGAAGACCGTCTTGCGGGAATAGACGATCAGCAACCAAAGGAGATGGTGGGCGACTTCAAGGGGAAGAAGGACGCTATGCCGTGGGGGCAACCATCAAGGAAAGCAAGGAATGTCCGTGAGGCGAGGAAGGGCGCGGCAAAAGGAGCCGAAAGCGTTCTCAAGGGAAAGGAGAACGTGCCACTATCCGAGCCACCAAGGGAAACGAAGGACGTTCTCAAGCCAAAGCAAGGCCTTCTGCCGCGCAAGTCCGAGAAGTGGCAACCACCTAGGAGGAAGGTGGATCGTGAAGGTGAGCTTGACCGGGGGGCCAAGCCACAAAACGTGGTACCATGTGGGTTGGTGCCACAAAACTTGGAGAAGGTTGCAGCCGTGTCTAAGACTAAGGGGAGTCACACGGTGCAAGAGAAGAGGAACGTGAAGACTTGTCTTGGGGACAAACAAGACAAGGCGAAGAGGCGTTCGAAGCGGCGACCGAGGGAGTATAACCTTGGGGACTTGGTGATGGTCAAGACCCTAAGGAAGGTGCACAAGGGGTTTGTGCCGAGGTATGAAGGACCCTCTCCTATCACGGCTAAGATTGGGAAGGCGTCCTACCAAGTGCAGTTGCCGCCGAAGCTGCAGGTTCATGCAGTCTTCCACGTGAGCTTGTTGAAGACTCACATTGCGAGAATGGAAGACCATGATCATGGGAAGAGTCGTAGGATACCGACGGTGGGGGTGAAATCCTATGACAAGAAGACCGAGAACGTGCGTAGCGGTGAAGCTCAAGTGAAGGAAAGGAGTTGCACCAACAAGGCGTTGCTTGGTCAAGTGGGAGGAATTGCCGAGGATGCAAGCAACATGGGAGCTAGCGGAAATCCTTCGACAGTTCAACATCATTGCGGATCAACATCGCAATGAGGCGCGACGAGGGCGTCGCGAGATTAGGTGGGGGAGAATGTCACGGACCGTTCATGATGGAAGCTGATTTTTGAGGAAACGCCATGCGGACGCTCACTAGGCGCTTACGGGACGCTTACTTGGCAAGTGGAGGGCAAGGCTTCCGGAAGGTTCCGCACTTCTCTAGACACCTAAAGTCTTGTAAATATGTGTATATTCTAGAGTTATGGTAGAAAGCTCTAGAATAGTAGGGGAGTATTCTAGAGATAGTCTAGAATACTAGAAAGGCATGTGAATATTATGGAGAGTTCTAGAATAGGACTTGTACACTAGTATAAATAGCCAAAGCCATGTGTTGGCCAAGGCAACTAGGAACTAGACATCCAAGACACATCCAATACATCTTTGTATTCAAGCTTTCTCCAAGTAAATACAAAGCTTACATTCTCCCAAACTCGTGTCCCTTACTTTGTTCGATAAGCTTCTTACGTCGCCCAGCTCTACGGTTAGGCTGACTTAGCGCACAAGCAGGGGCTTGATCTCGCTAAGTGCCGCACGGTTTCGACTTAGAGAAGTTCGTTCCGTGACATTACGCTCACATAAGTTCACATGCTGTGTGTGTATATATATATATATATATATATATATATATATACACACACACACACACACATACATACATAAATACACGGAATCGGATTTTGCAACTGAAATCACATGAACAAATAATACGCAATACACACACACACACACACACACACATATATATATATATATATATATATATATTGACAAACGCTAGTACATGCTCAATACATATTCAAAACCATGCATAAGCCGTAATACTCATAACAACTCTAGATTATGAACAAATAAAGGATTTGGTTGTGAACTTACGTGATAGATGAGACGATTAAAGGATTTCTTGGGAAGAAATTGCGCATATCTACTTGCCAATGCCTGCTAGAAAAATTTGTGAGAAGAAAGAACGTTTCGAAGTTAGGTTTTTGTGGTTATATACGGACCGTCCGTTACATAGTAAAGTTCACAGTAAAATCGTCTACGACACAGTATAGCGGATAGCATTTATTTAGTATTTATTCAAATATTGTCCGCTACACAGTGTCGCGGACGGAGGATGGCTACAGTCGTGGGGCGACAGGACTGATGTGACAACTGTCAGGGTTGACTACCATCAGTCAAAAAAATGTTCGCTACACAGTGTCGCGGACAGCTTTTTGACTTACGGTTGTTAGGATCAATCAGTCGTCCGCTACACTGTGTAGCGGACAAGGGAGGAGGGGCATATGGTAAAAAAGACTGTCCGCTACACTATGTAGCGGATGACTGACAACTTTTGAAAAAAAAAAGATCTGGGCCGTCCATCCTTCCAAGATGGACGGCTAGATCGCGCTAGCAAAATCTCTTATTTTGCTCGCGCTATCAACAGATCAGCTCTCATATATATATATATCTGTGTGTGTGTGTGTGTGTGTGTGTGTGTGTGTGTTGTTTATGCATTTGTGTAAGCCCAAGTCCATGCCCTTTTTTAACCAAATCAGCAAGTCCTGAAAACAATTTGTCTTTCAACATATGAATTAAACAAAACCTTTTTAGCTTTTTAGTTAGTAACTCATTAAAGGGTGCTAATTTAGCTAGAATGACTTAAATTTTGATAAATTTTTGTCACATCCTATGTATTCAAAGTAATCAATCCGTGAGTGGAAACAATAATAGTCGCTTTTATTCTTCCCTTACCTTGCAAAATTTTCATAGCTCTACCACTGGTGGGACTAGAAAATACATATGGTCAAACTTTGATGTGTCAAGGATAAAACCTAGTTGAGGTTGGTCGGGGATGAGAAACTCACTTGAGCCCAAGTACTTTAACCATTTAACTTAAGCGCCCAACTGCCCCAAGACCATTTGAAAACTCCAAATAGAGACCATGGATTATGATTCTCTGTTGTACAATCCTTTTGTTATAACAAAAAAATGTCACTTGCGTTTTACCTGAAAAAAGGGCTATCATTATTAACTTTAGCAATAATGACAAAACACTTTTATGATAATAATGTTTCATTACTAAAGCTGTGATAGTAGAGGGTCCTTATCCATTTAAGAATGTGTGGGTATGGGTGAGCACCAAACCGTTTAAACCGGTCCGAACCGCTCAAATCGATCAAACCGAACCAATCCAATCAAAACCGTTCAAAGATCTTAACGGTTTGGTTTCACATTTTTCAAATCGACCTTGGTTCGGTTTGGTTCACATTTTTTAAACCGATTCCAAACAAAACCAAACCGTCCTATGGTATACTAATATATTTTTAGTAAGTTTCATTTATAATTTTACATAAATGATACTAAGAAAATCCAAATAAACAAATTTTGAACGTTAAAAGAAGAAAATAAAGAGAACAGTTATAACACTAATTTTTCGTGATAAATATGTATTCTATATTTACTCATTCTTTCTCATACATCAATAAACACTTATATATCAATTGTAACAAAATTATATACAATTTAGAAGAAATATAACTTCAATTTATTATTATTAGATCCAACAATAGTATGCAAATGAACAACGTCTTTAAGTGAGCGCAAACCATTTATACAGACCAAATCGAATCGTCTAAACCGATAGTTTTTGGTTTGGTTCGGTTCACAAGTTTCCAAACCGAGGGGTAATGGTTCGGTTTGCGATTTCCCCAAACCGAACCGTGCTCACCCCTATGTGTGGTGGCAAGGAAAGGCACTTGGTGGGAGGCCATATTGCCACTACCTCCGTTGCCTTGAACCCTTACCCGTTCCTGACTTACTTTCAACATTCTTGGTCAACCCAAACTCCAACGACCAACACTGATCAAGCTGACCACCATCACAAACCCTAAATATTACCATCGGGAATATGCATCTCAGACAACTTGTGTGAAGCCTTGCAACGGATTCCTTGAGCCATCTGGCATCTTAAGTCAACGGTTATTAAATTGTAAGCGTTTAGTTTGTCGATCAACTGAGTATCAGACCAGCCCTATGCAACTTTTTTTTCACTATTGTCCTTAGAAAACCATCGGAGCAAGAGTGTGACATCTCTGTCAATGCCTTGTCAACATTCCCATGTATATCCTAGTTGCCGATCATAACTTCACCTTCGTAATCAATGTTCAAGTTGTGTTATTATCAAATGTCATTAACAATCGTTTAGAATGAGTCAAATGACATTTCCCACTTAGAAGTGTATTTATCAATCCTTTACTAGATTATCGAGCTAAAGACAGGCTGCCTCAGCCTCACCTCACCCCCACAGTAGCAGTCCAAACTCTAGCTCTTGTCGAAACGAAGAAAGCTTTCAACCAGCCATCTAAAGACTTGGTGGTCCAGCCCATAACAAAGTAGAAAGCGCAGAATTCGAACCGTTCTATTTGAGCTGAAGTGGACCTTTACCGCTGACCAAATCAAACGGTCCGGATTAGGCCGGGTTCTGTTGCGCGCATTCCCAGCGAGAAACCAGGGCCAAAAGTGAGAACCAGACCAAGTATCGTGCTCCCCCATCATGATCACGATGATGACGATGATCCAGTTCAGTGCCCTCTAAGTTCAAGTTTCCAACCGGAACTGACCAACATGGGGGCCATCGCCCGGTGCTGACGTGGCTAATAAAGTGGAAACCCGAGTAAAAAGTGAGTCGCCGGCGTTCAAACGAAGCCTCGTCTTGCCGACCATCATCTCGAAGACCTCAAAGCACGCCGTTCCCCAAATCCGCAGCTCATTCTTCAATCTTTCCCTTTAACTCGACGTTTACGGCGAAGCTTTGCCCTATTTTACCCGCATAAATCTCTCCCTCCGGCCTCACTACTCTTTGGATTACAATCATTTCGGTGCGCTCGTCACTGGCCGTACATTACTCCGGTTGTTTTGGATTCCGTAGATAGGAAAGGCGGTGGTGGAGTGGATGGGAGATGGCGGAACCGCCGTCAACGGCCGTGAAGGACAGCAGCAGGCTTTTCAAAGGTGCCTTCGCGGTGGCCGGAATCATGTCAACCCTCGTCATCTACGGTGTCTTACAGGTATGCGCTTCTCGACTGTATAATTCGCGGCTTTGATTAATGAATTGAGAAATTAGTGCGTTGTGGAATGGACTTGGTGTTTTTCTGTTTTGTTTTGCCTTTAAAGTGTTTGTGGTTTGGTTTAATGGTTTAAGTTTCATAAACTTTGCTGATTATCATTGTTAGTGCTATGTGCTGATCAATTAAATTAAACTCGAAGAGCGTATACCGTGGTGAAAAGTATGTCGTTGTGTAGGATTAGAGTTGGCAAATTATCTTATCTTCTCGCCCATGAGCTCTAGATAAAGCTAGACCGAGCTTAATCCCAGCATCAAATTTAATTCGAATAAAGATGATGTCACAGTTTCGCTCAAGCCAGTTATAGAAAATAGTAGTATAAAACAAAATCATGAATGATACCAGCGAATCTCTTCCTCCCAAGAGAGCAGCCTCATATTCACATTGTATAGTCTAGGAACTGAAGTCCAAATCTGCTTGGAAAATGGATAGTCCAAAAATAGGTGTCTCAAACCTTTTCATTGCTGGTGACATGGAGTACCTACTTCAGAAGCAAGAACCTGTCCAGCGTCAAGTGCCTATTTTCCAAAGCCAGCCATTAATTGGCAATGTGTTCCGGGAACCAAAAAAGTTTGTCCCAAGGAGCTTTAACAGGTATGTGCTCAAAACGTTGCCAAGCTGATTTAGCAGTATAATGGCCATAGTGTCAAGAGTCGCATGATCTTACCGTTGTTCATTGCTTACAGAGTAAATCTAATAGGGTAGCATCTATCATATGCCGAAGCTAATGAGAAGTGGGAGTAGGCCAATAACCTAATCGTCATTCTGGATTCGAGCACACTCTACCAACCATAGTACTATGGCAAGATTCTCGGCAAAATAGTGCTAGTTTATCTTTTCCAATCGAGCATCCGTAGTACTATCAACATCAGGCGCAAGATTCTCGGCAACATAGTGCTGGTTATCTTTTCAAAGGAAGCTATCTTTTCCATTACCAATCTTCACCTTAAACAACTCCTTCACTTGTCTGAGAGTTTGCCTGCTTGTTGCTCCCTATGCATGACTGCAGCGTGTCTGCCATCTGTTTTGTTGTTCTTTGCAATCTGCCACAGATGTGGACCCTGTTATTAGTTCATAGTTCTAAGGGGATTTTAGCTTCAATGGTAGCATGCATTACAGAATACAAAAAGCAAATGTGTTGGTGATGTATAAATTTTGTAAGTTTATCCCATCATAATTCAAAAAAAGTTGCATTTTTTGAATGAAGCAATAAAAAGAACATATTTTGTTTAGCTCCTTCATGTCTACTAAAACTACTTATTTATGTTTTCCACTAGCGGTCTTTTTATGCGCCCGTCACTTTTTCTTTGTCAGTACCATCTCTAGTGACAAATGAAGCTAAAGTAAAACTTTCTGATATCTACTGGTAGACTCTTGCAGAGTGAAACACTTCTAGAGCATTTCAGTTGCCAACTTTAGAGAACATTTCCATGATGCCTATCTGAACTATTCGACCTTGACTTCTGCATAGTATCTTACTTAATTGGATAAGAAATAAGGGTTAATTACAAAACTGTCCCCTAAGGTTTACACGTTTTTGCACTTTGCCCCCCGTGTTTACAACTTTTGCAATAATGTCCCTCGAGGTTGACAAAACCGTGCAAATAGCTCCAAAATTGGACGTCCGTTCAATTTTGGACGTTAAGTCCCCATGTGCGGTTCACGTGCCATTTTCGCATGGGCAAATATGTCATTTTCCTACCCATCTTCCCCACTGTGTTCATCTCTTTCTTTCTCTGTTCATCTCTCCCTATCTCTCTACCCATCTTCTATGAAGATAAATAGGGTATGGTTTGTTCATTGCTGAATTGGAATCAAGACCCCAACCTAAGAAACCCTAAGAATAAGAAAAGGGGGGAGGAGAACGAAACCGATTTACGGGACGAGGCCAACTTGCTCCTGGGGAAGGCGAGACTCGGAGCTCACGCTCCTCCTAGATCTGCTTGCGGAGCTCTTCCAACTTCTTTTGTTCGGCGTCGTGCTTCTTCTCCGCCTTCCACACGTTCTCTATGTTCCGAAGGTTGCCCGTGTGCCATCCCTTCTTGTTCAAAAACTTCAACGCCATCTCTGACTTCTACCCTTTTTTGCTTTGCACAGTAAACATGGTATTCCCTCGATCAATCTTTGTTGTGATGTTTCTGTCCAATTGCCCATAAATAATCCAAATTCTCGGTCGACAGAAGCAAATGTCCGTACGGTTCCTCAATTTTATTTTTGGCCGCTATAATCTTTTATCTCAGAACCGTTAGCTATATCAAGCTTTTCTTTCAATTCCATCTAAATTTGATCATGGATTTCTGAACAAGAAGGAAGGCACACGATTATGATCCCAAACACCCTGATTGGTTTTAATTTCTAGAGAGATGAACCTTCTGATGAACATATCCAAGAGGCTTTTGGGCGCAGCGATTGTGATTCTCCCATTTTCCGGCGGCTCTCCGGTGCTCGCTGGCGACATAGTGCACCAAGAGTTATCACCATCATCACCCATCCTGCTTTAGAAAATGAACCAGATTCGAAGATCAAATCAATTTGTTTTTGGTAATGGAATCAACTATGACTCTAAATCTAAAACCTACTAAAATCAATTCAAAAAACTTGAAATAGAAATGTAATCATCTTGAAAGCGACGGTGGTTGTCGGTTTTGGTGGTGTCATGGCGGGGTCTCCGGTGACGGTATGGCTGGATGGGTTGGTTGGTGAAAGAGAATCAAAGGAGAGGCGGTGGTGGAGCAGTGCTTGTTTCAATGTATGTGTGTGTGTGAGAAAGAGAGACATAGAGACACACACAGAGAAAGAAGCATATGAACAGAGAGAAATGAGAGATGGGATGGGGAAATGACATATTTGCCCATGCCAAAATGGCACGTGAACCGCACATGGGGACTTAACGTCCAAAATTGAACGGACGTCCAATTTTGGAGCTATTTGCAACGGTTTTGTCAACCTCGAGGGACATTATTGCAAAAGTTGTAAACACGGGGGGCAAAGTGCAAAAACGTGTAAACCTTGAGGGACAGTTTTGTAATTAACCCAAGAAATAATGATATACATCTCCACATATTTGCATGAACCCTTTTTTTGCCAGCTTCTATGTCATTGCATTCATTTAATTAGTATTAATTATTAAAGTATTCTTAATTTTCATTGATTCAGTTATAGTTCTTGAACATGTTCATCAAAATTCATTTTATGCAGGAAAAGATCATGAGAGTTCCATACGGGCCAAACAAAGAATTCTTTAAATACTCCTTGTTTCTCGTTTTCTGCAATCGCATTACGACATCCGCAGTGTCTGCAGGGACTTTACTGGTAACTTCTGACTTAATGATTTATTGATTAGATACTTACAGTTCCTGTGGGGTGGTGTATTTTGGTCGATGGTGACCCCATAATCTAGAAACTGCAGTTTAGCTGGATTTTGCTACTGCTTTACAACATAGTTGAAGATTTGACTTACACAACTATTTGAGTTTTCAGCACTTTGTTGAACTATAATGGTGATTGCTATTATATTCTTCTAGGCAAGTAAAAAAGCTTTGGACCCTGTTGCTCCAGTTTACAAGTATGGCATTGTATCTATATCCAACATATTAACCACGACATGTCAGTATGAGGTAAGCTCTGTTCCTTTCGGTGCTCTCTACCTCAACTATTTGGAAACTGGAACTACACTTTCTTAGGTTGTGTTACAGCCTATGTTACATGGACTCAGTATGTGTGTCCGAGTCGGATACGTGTGCAAGTGTCGGATTCGTCTAATTTTCAAACCCAAGACACGGGGACAGAACAAAATATTTCTATTTATTACTATATTTTAGTTACTCCTTAGGTAAAATGGTGTTTTCAGTGAAGGCACATTGTCTTAACTGAATGTTATCTCATCTCAAAGCAATAACGAATTAAAAGAAACACTTTAAGATAGGGTTCTTGGTGGCATATCCTATGAGATGTGTCTGACAAATATCCCATACCCATGTCCCAAGTGTCGAGTATCCAACACGGGTACTTCATGCATTTTGAAGAGTCCATGTAACATGGGTTACAGCTATGCTTAAAAATTTCTATTTCAATGCTGAGAAGCAGTATTTCATCATTGCACTAACTTTTTTCGCTTTTCTTTGTTTCAGGCTCTCAAATATGTCAGCTTTCCTGTTCAGACACTTGCCAAGTGCGCCAAAATGATACCTGTCATGGTAAGTTATTTTGGTGTTTGTGTAACAATCACTATAAGCAACTCTTTTATGGGTTCTTCTTGGCTGAAGATTCGCTTGTTTCTTGAGGTCTGGTTAATTTAGTTGTTTACCTGCAGGTGGTATAGTCATGTATTTGCTTAAGACACGGTGTAGCTCCTCATTGGTCTACTCTATTGAGTTGGACTATATGATATAGTCGTGTATGTGCGAGTGGTATAGTCATGTCTGCAGTAATTTACACCAGTGATGCGGAATGGCATATTTGCTTAAGACGCGGTGTAGCTCCTCATTGGTCTACTCTATTGAGTTGGACTTGATGAGAGGCTAAAAGGGCATAATATGCGTTGTCTGTGGACCTCAACACAGTAGATTGGGGTACTATTGGCTGTCCTTCTAAATCTTCCTGATGTAGAAAACCAAACTTCTGCTAGGATAGGACGCATGAATCTTTAACAACTCTGTGTTTGTCCATCTTATGTCCTGGTATTACACTGAAAGCAAACTTTCATGGCGTTGTGCTGATACTGTTCTGATCTTCCTTTGTATTACCTGCTAGTTTGTCTTTATTGATCTTCCATAAGACGTTATATCCCCGAGTTCCACACGTTAGAACATACTGTTCCCAGGAAATGAAGGTGCAAACCACTACTTTGATGGAGATCCCTCTACTATTCTCTAAGGAATTTGAAGATAAATTGCTGTGTGCTTATTATGCTAAATGTCGACATTATCATGCTTGATGAGAATTCCTTCTAGTACATTATAACTTGCAAGCGCACTACTTGCAAACTTTGGTATTCTTTTTAGTTAACTTTTGATTACTTTATTTGCACAATCTATCCACTTTTGTTTCTTCTCCTTGAGCAAGATTCTGTTTGAGGCCGTAAAAAACATCCTAGTGCCTCTTCAATTTCACATGATTTACACTGTTAGTCGCTAGAGTTTTTTCCTCCATCTTTGTTGACTGTTTGGACACATACGAAGAAGCCCCATAGTTTTTTCAGTTAGGAAAAGCGAAATGATATTTTCAATTAAAATGCCAGGGGAAGAAGAAGACTAAAATTAACATGGCTAATGAAAAGTAAAGAAAGACAGCACAAGTTTATGGTTTTATATGGCCCTAAGGGGAGTTGGATGGAGAAAAAAGGATTCATGTACGAGGCTTTGTTAGGTTGAGGTGAGTGATCCTGAAGTTGTGTTCTTTGACTCATTTTCCTCGTCCGTTTCATGCAGATCTGGGGCACTGTCATTATGCAAAAGAGGTACAAGGGTCGAGACTATTTGTTGGCTTCTTTGGTTACCCTTGGATGTGCGCTATTTATTCTATATCCGGTAATGATTCTGGTCATGATCTCTTAAAAGCAGCGTGGTTTTACTATTTTCCTTATGAAACATGTCAAGTAAATATTTGCACCTCAGAAGGCTGGTCATTAAAAAGTTGACTCGACACTTTGAGGTGTAGTTCCTTCAAGTAGGAAATGGAACAAGGTTTGCATACGAAAATGCAGTTTAAGATATAGGGATTATAGTTACTATGATCGCCCCAATTTGCAAGAGGCCTATGGAACTAAATATTTGGTTTCCGGTATAGAGACTAATGTGATTGTAAACGGCCCAATTTGCAATCGTTCAATTTATTATGCAACTTAAGTCGTGATCACAATCACGGCTATTCATGACGAGACATGCTATTCATGACCTTGAGTTACCAACTTTTTCAGCATACTACCAAAAAAACATTGTTTTAGCTGTTTATAAAAAACATTGTTTTAGCTGTTTATAGGGAGAATTCATATGTAGTTGATGATACATGCTATTCATGAACTTGAGTTACCAAAATGATCATCATCTTAAAGCTGTTAGTGGAACAACTTGTACTAGCTTGCTTTAAATTGTTAATATTAGTTGAAGAGTTAATGTCATGTTTTTCCTTTCAGGCAGCAGGTGAGATTAGTCCTTACAGTAGAGGAAGGGATAGTACAGTTTGGGGTGTTTCCCTGATGATTGGTTATCTTGGGTATCAATTCGTAACTCACTTTTTCCTTTTTAGATTTAATGTCTGAAGGTTTGGATTATTTCATGCTAATGTTGGATTTGCCCATCTATCAATTACATTGTGTTTATTGTATTCTAATTTTGATGCTTACAAGGAGACTTTAGTCAGATGTAATATGTCATTTTTGTATAACAATAAAAAACTGTAATGTACGGTCCTCTATACATCTTTCTAGCTTACTATTAAGTTTGAACCTCCAGAGTAGGTCATGTCACACGTTTCAAAGCATAAATAACTTTTTTCTCTTCAATAAAGCTTCTATAGTTTGATTTTCTAGTAAATTAACATTCTTTGAAACTCTTATGTACTATTACATGTCTTCACATGTTTTTCCGTCTGAATATTTCATAAAGGGATCTTTCTGAAAAGCAAGTCATCATAAAGCAGTAAAAGTATTACTGAGCTTTCATGGAACGACCTTTGGGATTAGCCTGCCTGCCTAAACCTCTGAGCACTCTTACAGCAATGGCCTTGTGCACCCGATTGACCTTTTGAAGTTACTTTCTCAAAAAGAAATAAATAATAGAGGTTACTAGTTATTAAATATTAACACTTCGAGCATTGAATGTACTTTCTTTGCAGTTGATTTTTATTTTTGTAGCTAATAATGTCAGTCATACTCTTATTTTATGTTGTTCATTTCCTTCAGAAATTGTTGTGAATTTGATTATAGCTTATACCTACTTGTTTAACTCATTCACTTAGGTAGTTCTAACTCTGTACAGACTATCTCCAATAGGTCCGTGGGATGAAGGGAAATTCGACATGTGGTCCTTTGATGTCTGAATGTTGATTGGTAGGATACCAATAGTTTCTTAATGAAATGGTCCATCTGCACTCTAGTTTAGCAAAAACTTGGGCATGCAGTTGATTCCCTTTGAGAATATTGAAAGAGTAGTTTGTCTACATATTCCTCTTTTTATATTCTAATATTGCATTGTTTTCTTGTCAGCTATAGGAATGTTATTATGTTCATTTTGTCCTCAACTGAACAAAGCTTTGTTCCAACTAATGGGCGACAAAACCACATCTAATTATACTTTATTTGGGAAGTAAATATGATTCTCCTATCCTATTTCATTTATTTGCTCAATTTGATGTCTCACAGGTTTGATGGCTTTACTAGCACATTCCAGGATAAACTATTTAAGGGTTACGACATGGAGATACACAATCAAATATTTTATACAACATTATGTTCTTGCATACTCAGCTTGACTGGTAAGTTCCCTTATCTGTCTTGCAGTCTTTATATTCTCAGATGTAGGGGTGTTGGTGAGTCCCTATGGATTCTATGTTTGCCTTGTTGATTTTAAAGAATTGAAAGTCATTCAATGTGATTACTTGTTAGGTATGCAACCAGAGTTTTCAATTCAGCTGTAAAGTTGAGGACACGTGTTCAAAATATTGACCTTAGCTAATATTCATCAGCTCCTAAAAGTGCCTGCTCCGTGATCTTATACCCACTAGGACGGGTTTTGACTTACTCTTTTGCATTGACGTTGTGTGGCCCTAATTAACATCTTGCGTGGGTCTTTTATTTCGTGCATGTTGAGCCGTCCATTTTGATGTTTTAGATAGTTCAGCACACGGAATGAGATATACCGTCTCTAGGCAGATGCCACTTTCACAATTTTAGAGGCATATGCATCTTGGTGGAACCATGGCACAATGGTAAAGGTTGCTTTACTGTAACCAGGAGGTCACAGTTCAAGGGTTTATTTTCTTCGAGTACTCTGTGGTTGAGTTTTGCATGCACTAAGCTACTTACTGAACCTAAGCTTCTAATCGTTTACTAGCATAAATATGTATCTTTACTTGCACTTTTTTGTGTTCCGTTTCAATTATGGTTCTTGACTATCCTGGTTTTATCTATTAGGTCTCATCTCACAGGGCCACCTTCTCATGGCAATAAATTTTGTTTCTCGCCATAATGATTGTTTCTTTGACATTGCTGTACTTTCAACTGTAAGTCCTCTTCTATAGCAGCTGTATACTGGTAATTGGACTTGTTTCAACAGCTTGCCAAGTTCTTACATGCTTTCTTCTGCCTTTATAAAATGGGGATTGATGCTCCCACACCCCAATTTTGAACTAGCGCACTTCTATGTCACTAAGGATTGAGAAGATGTACTTTCTTAGATGGCATTGAAAGCGCAACATCACTTGTTCCTAAAATACGAAAAGAATCACATTTTATTCCTCCCAACTGAAGAGGAAGATTTTTAAGTAGAATGCTTGTTGCAGGTAGCAACAGCTAGTCAATTCTTCATTTCTTACACAATCCGCACATTTGGCGCTTTGACTTTTGCCACCATAATGACCACAAGGCAGGTAAATGAAGTCCCAATCAAAACTTACCATTTTCTCATATCTTCACCTATGAACGATATTGCCCTAATTAAGTTCTGTTGGGCGTATACAGTTAGTAAGTATTCTGCTATCATGTGTGTGGTTCGGCCACCCCCTCAGCTGGGAACAGTGTTCAGGAGCGGTAAGAAGCCAGAACCAATGTCCTCTCTCTCTCTCTCTCTCTCTCTCTTACACGTGCTTGGATTTGCAGGTTATTGTCTTTGGTTCACTTTATGTGAAAAGTTTCTTGAGAGATAAACCCCAGAAACCTTTGGTCTTGGAAGAAAGGGAAAATGGAGAGGATAGACCATTGAAGGGCACTCCATAAACCTGATATTTTTCAGCATTTGGAGTTGCTGATGCTTTTATATTTTTGGTGCTGTATCTGCTATTGTGGAGCTTCCTAAACAGATATGACTTGCAAGGACCAGCAGAGCTTCAGGGAGATATACGACTTGCGGGGACTCAAATTTGAGCGCTTTTTCCTTCCTTCGAATTGGCATCGGACACTTGCCGGTTTTCAGTAAGCAGCTTCTGCCTTCAAATTTAATATTGTAACACCCCAGCTTTTGCACAGGGATGATAAATTATAGTTCAAGTGAAGAAATTAAGAATGTGCTTTTGTTGTTCCACATTCTTTCTTTAATTTTGATATAGGTATGTTTAGAGACTTGCTTAGAGACACAGAACACGCATTTGTGTACTTTTTTGGGCAAAAGTTTTGAATGGATGCTGTCCCCTTTTATAAACGTATCATTTGAAATGATGGTTGCATTATATCATTATACATCTGAAGTCCCTTTTTGGCTTTCTTGAACATGAATGTATTTTTGATATGCTGAACCCCTTCAAATTTTTGGCCCCTGAACCGAATTTTCAGCTCTATCCAACTTAATTCTTCGTCCTATGCTTCAGCCCCACTCAGGCGCACATCCATCTTCTGTCTGGCACATACTTTGAGGAACCTAAGAACCTAGAAAAGTCATTTGTCTCGTTAGTCTGTTTCAAGCTAGGGTTCTAAGTCTTCTTTTGTTTTTGTTTTTCCTGGTTAAAGTAAAAAATCACTTACCAATGGTGGAAATTTGACTCTACACTTATCTGGGAGATGTACCGGGTATTGAACCCATCTAGGGAAGAGTAAAGGGTTTATATGTACTGCTTTTCAGCATAACAAATTTATTGGATTCTCTTCTCTGTGACGGTAGTAGCATGGCATATAGGAATGTAGGAGTTTACAAAACATCAAGTGCCGATTAGCATACCAAAAAGCACAGTAGTGTAACTAAGGTAGATACTGGCAAAGTCTGGTTGTCTATAATGTAGAAAGTGAACCAGCAGACACTATAAAAGATGCCTGCAGAGATGATCAGGCATGAAGGATCCACTAGCAGTATTCCCTATTAGAATCCAATATAATTGGTGGACACTACTGCCTCGGCTGGCGAGGGCAGTGTAAGATATCGCTTGGCTATTACTACCCTGGCGGAGGCTCAGGTAGGTGAAGAGAACGTAGCAACATGACCGTCTGCTGGAGAGAGAATACCGACAGCTCCATTTGGAGACGCAGACGTCTTGATCGTGAGCTTGATATCTTCATAACGCTATAACCTGGACGCTGACACCCGGGACACCGAGTCTGAGTATGGGGTGAGAAAGTGCCAGAAATCTTGTGTATCAAGTACGTCGGATAGAAGCCTGCATTATGTAAACAATCACATCGCTAGAAAACCAAATAAACCCCATAGAGCCTAGGAAACTAAGTACTTCCTAGGCTATGGTTATATATCTGAATTTGTGAAGCCAAGTGTGAAGCCAAAAACTTTCCGTCTACTTCCTGGAGAAATAAGTACTCAAGTGTTAACAAAAATAACAGGATTATTGATTATTGGTGAAATAAAGTCCTGCGAAAGGACAAGAACTGTGATGTTCAGTCCTCACCCATAAGTTATTAAAATCACATTAATTGATATGGCGGCCTAATCTAATTCTCCATATAATAACAAAAATGTGAGTGTCTTATTTGTTATTTCTTTTGGCCAAAACTAAAGATACATTACATCAGAAATACGTACAGAAGTATATTATTATTACATAGGAACCCTTCGAAGCAGAACACTTCTATACATGTCTCAACACAAAAGAAGAGTGAGTCAAACTCGAAGATGCAGAAAAGATGTAGCTATACTTATCTCTAAGCTAGTTGTCTTGGCAGACTTGGCTTACTGGTCCGCAACCAAGTTGGCCTTACGGTAACAGTAAGTGAACTGAACGTGGGGACAAAACTTGGGGTGAATGTCGGCATGGAAGAGGGACAACTGGAAAAGAAGTGTGTCGACCTGTCCTCGGCCTGGAAGCAAACTGAACATTATGCACTATGAGTTATTCGACGCTGGTGTAAGAGTTCACTTGTGGGCGGAAGGGGCGTTTCCAGAGACTTTCCGATGGGGAAACCTTGTTGCTGTTGGAGGAAGTTGTGCGCAGAAAAACAACTGTGAGAATAAAACTTCCACATGAGACGATCCGGTTCGGAAGTAAGGGGGATTAGTATGCATTGAATGCTGGATAAAATGTGATGCGGGAGGAAAGGGTGTAAGATACAAAGATCCTAGACGGACTTTAAGCTGGGTAATTGTGCATGGAACAAGATACGCATTTTTAAGGGTGTAGGGGGGGGGGGGGGGGGGGGGTTTCAACAGACTTACCTAACAGAAGGAAGGACAGTTGGGAAACCCTGTTGCTATAGAGGAAGTTGTATTCTTAGAAACACAACCGTGACGATCAAATTTCCACGTGAGACGATCCAGTTGGGAAGTAAGAGGGATTGGTATGCCTTGAATGCAGGATCAAATGTGACGTGGGAGGAATGATGTAAGATAGAAAGATCCCAGGTATTTTGAGGTGTAATAAGGGAGCGAACATTGAGGTGGATAATTATGCATGGAGGTCAATGGGAACTAGATCCGTTAGGGGGTAGTCAAAAGCCCAGTAGTCAGACCAAAGGTCAACTAGTTCACCATCACTTATTCGCAACCGGAGACCTTCTTTTAGTGGGGACAAGGCCAGTGTGAAGGCTGTGCCTGGTCCAGGATGCTCGAGGGTGAGAAGGAGCATCGAGAGTGTCAGTATTGAAAAAAGTATTTAACTTTGAGGACACGGCCCCATAAAGAGTTAAGCTGTTGGAGTAAAGACCATCCGAATTTCATAAGGAACGCTGTGTTGAGGGTAGAAAGATCTTTCATGCCAAGTCCTAGATTATTAAGAGGTTGACAAACAGTTTGCCATATGACCAATACAGCCTGGGGATGACCATTGCGGTACCCAGAAGAATCGACGAGTTTTCTTTTTGAGCTCATGAAGGTGTCCTACCGAAATTTTGTAAGTTTGCCTCGTATAGAATGCGGTGCTATTAAGAACCAAGTTAATGAGAGTCCGCTTGTTGTCATAGCATAATAGTCGCCCTTCCGATGACCGGATTTGTTGAGCGATTGTGACAAGCGCATCTTGAAAAGCTTGGTGCATGACAGACATAGTAATGATAGGCAGTCCTAGATACTTATTATAGCGTGTAACCTGCGGGATATGGAGTAAGCGGGCGTGGTGGAGGAAGATTGGCGGAAAATATACCTTAACATAGTCCGCAACGCATGTAATAAAAGGAAACAGTCATCAATAGGATTAGAATTGGTGGCCCATGGCAGCGCAAGACGAGACCAGTAAGGTAATTGGCATGATGGGCTTCGTCAAAGAAGCGAGCAAACAAGTTCATAATAGAATAAAAAAGGTACGAAGAGAGGGTCTCCTTGGCGAATACTGGGGGAAGTTTGAATAAAGGTCTTACGCCAGACATTAATCTGAGCTGATATGATGAGGTTGTGACACATTGCATGAAAAGATGGATCCACCAAGGCGGGAAGACAAAAAGTGTAAGGGCATATTCAATGAAATCCATTCAAGGTTATAATAGTCTTTAGCAGGTCAGTTTTAATGGCCATGGACCGTGTTAGAGATGTCAAAGCCTATCGGGCCTTCAAACGTGCCGGGGTGGTGCCGGGCCAAGGGAGGGTGAAAACGGGCCGGGCCGGGCCTGGCCTGGCGCTAGAGATGTCAAAGGGCCGGGCTTGGGCCGGCCCAGCCCAAGCCCATCGGGCCTGCTGTCGGGCCGGGCCGGGCCTGCCAACCGGGCCGGGCCTGCCGAAGGGAAACCTAGGCCCAGTCCAGGCCCTGGCCCTAGGCCCAATATCTAGGGCCGGGCTTGGGCCGGGCCAGGGCCCAAATTTTTTTTTCTTCTTGTTATTCAATTTTAAATTCCATCTCTAGCCTCTAGGCAATATTCACAATTTAACGAACCTAATCTTTATCCTTTTATTTCATTATAAGTAATATACATATGTATGTATGTATATAATAATAATATTTGTTAGCCATTATATTTTTTATTATATGTTAAACATTTTCATACTCTTCTTGGTGAGCTTTATTAATAAAATCTTAACACATAACAATTTATATAGAAAAATAATAAATGTGTTCATAGGCCCTCCTCCTTTTATCCGGGCTTGGACCGGCTGCTTGTAAACAAACAGGCGAAGTTACCTATTTTTTTATATATACGAAAAAATATATATCTTGCTTGTAAAAAATTATTTTATATATATGGAAAAAAAATATATTTTGTGAAAAAATTTATTCTTAAAACTTTAACAATCAAAATAATAATGCATGTCTATCCAAAATATCAGCAATCAAAGATCAAGAAATCTGCAACGTCAACCAAAAGGATCAAAAGAGGAAAATAAAAACAAATTACCTAATCATCCGGAAGTATTTCAATATCCGAGTCACTGCTCTTCCTATCATCAATCGGTTTATCTTGCTCGCGATAATTCGCATCAAGATAATCCTTCCAACATACACATAGCTCGAGCGACTCGGGGTTAAGACGACTCCTCCTGTCATCCAAAACCCTCCCGCTTGCTAAAAATGCCGACTCTGAAGCAACCGTGGAGGCTTGCACTGGCAGTACATCCCGTGCAATTTGGGATAAAGTTTTATACATGTTTTGATTTTGTTTCCAAAAATTTAACAAATTAAAATTAACCTGTTCTTGCCTTGATAAATCAGAATAATGATCAGTATTTGAATATACACCAATCTCATTAAAAGAGGAAAAATTATACGAACCTCCCGAATTAGAAGTACCTTCACCTGGTAGTTGTCTTGCTACTAGATGTTCAAAGCCTTGAAGGTATGGCGCATAATACCTCTCAGCAGTGGATGATGATGTAGCTCGCCCGCGCACGTCAGCAGAATTACGATAGAGGTTGAACAAGTCCTCAAACCTCTTGCTCACTTTTACTGTGAGCAAGGTTGTGTCCTCTGCTGTGTAGTGCATTAATTTCGATATCTCTTGTATCGAGGCGTTCACGCCATGCAACTTTAACCTAGGATCTAAACAAGTAGCAACAGTAAAAATAGCAGGCAGTTTACTCCAATATTTATTAAATTTTTGATCCATCACTTGTACTATTTCCCTAAAGGGTCCTATATATCTCCATTTTGTTAACATTGTAGCCATCTTCAGAATTTCTATTACAGCGAGAGGAGAGGTGGGATAGTACGTACCAGACAATAAATTGGTAGACGTGTAGAATACCTCCAAAAATTCAGCTAGGTATGTGGCCATCTGCCATTCCTCTTGAGTTGGCAAGCCGGCTGGGAACTGGGTTAGTAGAAAATGCGTGTAGACTTCTCGGTATGCCAGAATGTGTAAAAGCATGTGGTATGTAGAGTTCCACCTGTGGACCACATCTGTAACTGCTCTCCTGCGAGGCATATTATATTGAACACACAACGTTTTAAATTGTTGTGTTCTCAAACTCGAGCCATTAACATACGCTGTCATACCCCTCAGTTTGAGCAGAATATCTCCTGCAGCAGCTAAACCATCTTGAACAATTAAATTAATAATGTGACAAACACAACGAACATGAAATACTTCACCATGAAGTACAGGTTGAAGCGTCTCCTTTAAAGCTGCAACAGCAGCTTTATTATTAGAAGCATTATCAAAACTAACACTCATAATCTTATCCTTAATTTTAAATGTGTTGCATGCTTTTAATATAAGAGTAGCAATGTTCATTCCATCGTGCGGATAAGGGAAGTGCTCGAAAGCGATGATTCTCTTGTGCATAACCCAATCTGCATCAATCCAATGAGCGGTCACACAAGAATAACTAACAAAAGTATAAGGAGATTGCCAAATATCAGAAGTAAGACTAACTTTACCGTCAAATTTATCGAAATAATCGATAAGGCGTGCTTTAGCAGCCTTGTACTGTCGGAGTGCATCGGATCTAGTTGTGTTTCTAGTAACCTTTTTGTACAAAGGTTGGACGTATGTGTTCATATATCTAGAGTACTTAGGATTAAAAAAAAAAAAAAAAGGTTGTTCATCATGAATAACAAATTCAGCGAGACCGTCTCTTTGCTCTCGCTGATTATAAACAAATAACTTACCGTCAAAAGATAACTGCGTTTGGGTAGGTTCGACGTGGCCTTGTCGAGGTGCACACTGAGGGTAATGCCTGTTAAGATGTCCATTACCACTACCAGTCGAAAATAATTTAAGACAGTACTTACATCGAGCTTTTCGGGTGTCGTCCACCGTAACTACGTCGAAATGATTCCAACACTCGGCTTTCTTCTTTTTCCCCTTCTGGACTTCTGGCATGTTACCGGAGGCATTGCTCGGCCCTTCTTCATCATGACCAGGCATAGGGTTGAGATTATGCCACTGAGTAGTAGCTTCGCCAACCGAGCTGCGTCCTTGACTATAATGCGGGGGGTCTTCATCAGGCGTGTATTCAAAATCTGGAATGTTTTGATTGAACTCCCAATTGGCTTGAGTATCTATCATAGAGCCTGTACTCATTCGTCCACGAACGAATGGTTGTGTTGGTGCTTGGATTGGTGTTTGTGATGGCCGTGGCGCTGGCGCTTCTGCTGGTGGTGGTGCTTGCGATGATGATGATTTCTTTCGTGATGACGTTACACGCCTCATTTTCTTCAATATTCCAGCCATATTTCACGCTAAAATTTGTAAGAGTAACTAAATACACAAGTATAAGAGTAGTAATAAGAAATAACAATTAAAAGAATGAACGAGTAACAAATATTAGAGAGTTAGTAATTAAAAAGAATTTAGCAAGACTAGTAATTAAGAAACAAGAGTACTAATTAGTAAATACTAGTAGTAATTAAAAGAATGAACGAGTAACAAATATTAGAGAGTTAGTAATTAAAAAGAATTTAGCAAGACTAGTAATTAATAAACAAGAGTACTAATTAGTAAATACTAGTAGTAATTAGCAAGAGTAGTAATTGGAGAGGAAAATAGTAGCAAAGCTTGTTGTGAGAATAAGAAGAGAGTAAGAAGATTGGTGTGAAAAATTAAAGAGAAATGGTGTGAATTTATAGATTTTAGAAACTTCACAAAAGACCAAAATACCCCTACAAACTATCCGTTTATAGTTGTTGGGGAGGGTAAGAGTGTAAAGGAGTTGAAAAATATAGGTTAGACTAAAATACCCCCCAAACTAGCCGTTATATAGCTGTTGGGGGGGTAAAAGTGGAAGTTTGGAAAAGTACGAGGAGACGGGGAGGAAAAGCAAGAGCTTCAACAAATGCGGGGCCAAAACCCGGGCCGCAGACCGGGCCAGGTAACCGGGCCAAAACCAGGCCGGGCCGTTTTTCCAGATTCTTCAGGCCTGGTCCAGGCCCAGGCCCCAGGCCCTATGTGTGCGGGCCTCTACTGTTCATCCACGGAGCCGGGCCAGAACCGGGCCGGGTCGGGCCAGCCCGCGGCCGCGCCGGCCCGTTTGACAACTCTACCTGGCGCAGTGAATTCTAGGCCTAGTCCAGGCCCAGGCCCTAAGCCCAATATTTAGGGCCGGGCTTGGGCCGGGCCCAGGCCCTTTTTTTTTCCTCATGTTATTGAATTTTAACACATAACAATTTACATAGAAAAATAATAAAGATGCATAGGCCATCCTCCTTTTATCCGGGCTTGGGACCGGCTGCTTGTAAACAAACAGGCGAAGTTACCTATTTTTTTATATATACGAAAATATATATTTTTTGCTTGTAAAAATTTATTTTATATATATGAAAAAAAATTATTCTTAAAACTCTAACAATCAAAATAATAATGTATGTCTATCCAAAATATCAGCAATCAAAGATCAAGAAATCTGCAGCGTCAACCAAAAGGATGAAAAGAGGAAAATAAAAACAAATTACCTAATCATCCGGAAGTTTTTCAATATCCGAGTCACTGCTCTTCCTATCATCAATCGGTTTATCTTGCTCGCGGTATTTCGCATCAAGATAATCCTTCCAACATACACATAGCTCGAGCGACTCGGGGTTAAGACGACTCCTCCTGTCATCCAAAACCCTCCCGCTTGCTGAAAATGCCGACTCTGAAGCAACCGTGGAGGCTTGCACTGGCAGTACATCCCGTGCAATTTGGGATAAAGTTTTATACATGTTTTGATTTTGTTTCCAAAAATTTAATAAGTTAAAATTAACCTGTTCTTGCCTTGATAAATCAGAATAATGATCAGTATTTGCATATACACCAATCTCATTAAAAGAGGAAAAATTATACGAACCTCCCGAATTAGAAGTACCTTCACCTGGTAGTTGTCTTGCTACTAGATGTTCAAAGCCTTGAAGGTATGGCGCATAATACCTCTCAGCAGTTGATGATGATGTAGCTCGGCCGCGCATGTCAGCAGAATTACGATAGAGGTTGAACAAGTCCTCAAATCTCCCGCTCACTTTCGCTGTGAGTGCGGTTGTGTCATCTGCTTTGTAGCACATTAATTTCGATATCTCCTGTATCGAGGCGTTCACGCCATGCAACTTTAACCTAGGATCTAAACAAGTAGCCACAGTAAAAATAGCAGGCAGTTTACGCCAATATTTATTGAACTTTGCATCCATCACTTTTACTATATCCGTAAATGGTTCTATATATCTCCATTTTGTTAGCATTGTAGCCATCTTCAGAATTTCTATTAAAGCGAGAGGAGAGGTAGGATAGTACGTACCAGACAATAAATTGGTAGACGTGTAGAATACCTCCAAAAATTCAGCTAGGTATGTGGCCATCTGCCATTCCTCTTGAGTTGGCAAGCCGGCTGGGAACTGGGTTAGTAGAAAATGCGTATAGACTTCTCGGTATGCCAGAATGTGTAAAAGCATGTGGTACGTAGAGTTCCACCTGTGGACCACATCTGTAACTGCTCTCCTGCGAGGCATATTATATTGAACACACAACGCTTTAAATTGTTGTGTTCTCGGACTCGAGCTATTGACATACGCTGTCATACCCCTCATTTTCTGAAGAATATCTCCTGCAGCAGCTAAACCATCTTGAACAATTAAATTAATAATGTGGCAAACACAGCGAACATGAAATAATTCACCCTGAAGTACAGGTTGAAGCGTCTCCTTTAAAGCTGCAACAGCAACTTTATTGTTAGAAGCATTATCAAAACTAACACTCATAATCTTATTAAGAATTTTAAATGTTGTGCATGCTTTTAATATAAGAGTAGCAATATTCATTCCATCGTGCGGATAAGGGAAGTGCTCGAAAGCGATGATTCTCTTGTGCATAACCCAATCTGCATCAATCCAATGAGCGGTCACACAAGAATAACTAACAAAAGTATAAGGAGATTGCCAAATATCAGAAGTAAGACTAACTTTACCGTCAAATTTATCGAAATAATCGATAAGGCGTGCTTTGGCAGCCTTGTACTGTCGGAGTGCATCGGACCTCGTTGTGTTTCTATGAACCTTTTTGTACAAAGGTTGAACGTAGGAGTTCATATATCTAGAGTGCCTTGGATTATCGGCAAAAGAAAAGGGTTGTTCATCGTGAATAACAAATTCAGCGAGACCGTCTCTTTGCTCTCGCTGATTATAGACAAATAACCTACCGTCAAAAGATAACTGGGTTTGGGTAGGTTCGACGTGGCCTTGTCGAGGTGCACACTGAGGGTAATGCCTGTTAAGATGTCCATTACCACTACCAGCCGAAAATAATTTAAGACAGTACTTACATCGAGCTTTTCGGATGCCGTCCACCGTAACTTCGTCGAAATGATTCCAACACTCGGCTTTTTTTTTCCCCCTTTGGACGTCTGGAACGTTACCGGAGGCATTGCTCGGCCCTTCTTCATCATGACTGGAGGTAGGGTTGAGATTAGGCCACGGAGTAGTAGCTTCGCCAACCGAGCTGCGTCCTTGACTATAATGCGGGGGGTCTTCATCAGGCGTGTATGTAAAATCTGGAATGTTTTGATTGAACTCCCAATTGGCTTGGGTATCTATCATACAGCCTGTACTCATTCGTCCAGGAACGAATGGTTGTGTTGGTGCTTGGACTGGTGTTTGTGCTGGCCGTGGCGCTGGCGCTTGTGCTGGTGGTGGTGCTTGCGATGATGATGATGATTTTCGTGATGACGATCCACGCTTCAGTTTCTTCAATAATCCAGCCATATTTCACGCTAAACTTTGTAAGAGTAACTAAATACACAAGTATAAGAATAATAATAAGAAATAACAATTAAAAGAATGAACGAGTAACAAATATTAGAGAGTTAGTAATTAAAAAAAATTTAGCAAGACTAGTGTAGTAATTAGCAAGAGTAGAGAAATTTGCAATTAGTAAATGACAAGACTACTAATTAGTAGTAATTAGCAAGAGTAGTAATTGGAGAGGAAAATAGTTGCAAAGCTTGTTGTGAGAGTAAGAAGAGAGTAAGAAGATTGGTGTGAAAAATTAGAGAGAAATGGTGTGAATTTATAGATTTTAGAATCTTCACAAAAGACCAAAATACCCCTACAAACTATCCGTTTATAGTTGTTGGGGAGGGTAAAAGTGTAAAGGAGTGAAAAATATTGGTTAGACTAAAATACCCCCCAAACTAGCCGTTATATAGCTGTTGGGGGGGTAAAAGTGGAATTTTGGAAAAGGGGTGGAAGAAAGGGGGGGAAAAGCTAGATTTTCAAAAAAAAGTGGGGCCAAAAAAGGGCCAAAACCGGGCCAGCCGCCGGGCCAAAAAGCCCGGGCCAAACCGGGCCAGAACCGGGCCGGGCCAAACCGGGCCAAATCGGGCCGGGCCATTTCTGCTGGATTTTTTGGCCTGGTCCAGGCCCAGGCCCCCTTTTTCGGGCTTCTACTGTTCATTAACCAGGGCCGGGCCAGCCCGGGCCAAAACCGGGCCAAAACGGGCCGGCCCGCGGGCCGCCCGGCCCAAATGACACCTCTAGACCGTGTGCGCCTAAGGTAATGTGTCGAGAAGGGACAAAGGCATTTTTGAAAAGTGATATATGACCATTCATAAAGGGTTGCGTGTCGCGCACCATAATCGCGATAATAATAATTTTATTAATGATGTTACATAGGCTAATAGGGCAAAAGTGTTCTGGCAAGAACGGGGACGTGTTATGGCGCTTAGGAATGAGAGTGACAAACGTTTCATTTAGTTTACATAAAAAGTCGCTCGGAATGGAAAAAAGCCCGGGCAGAGTTGATAACCGACCATTTAATTGTAGGATAGGCCAATGGGCCTTTAGAAGTGCCATTAGGACCGTTGGGACCGAGAGCTTTTGACGAGTTAAATCTAAAAATAACAGCCTTAATTTCAGCTATCCCGAGAGTCTTTTTAGTTATACATTAAGGGGCTGTTTGATAAAACTGAAATTTAAGTGCTGAAAAAGTTAAGTGCTGAATTCATAAAACTGAAAACTTTAAGTGACTGAATTTTTACTGAAAAATAAGTTAACCTGTTTGGTAACCAAAACCAGATATCTGAAAAAATTTTATTTACAAATTTATCCATTTTATCAAAATTATGGATTTGTTTACGTATTTTCTAACTTTTTTGGCGGGCTAAAATCGTGTTGGTGGTGGCGGCAGTAACAATGGAGTAATATTGGTGGTGGTGTGGTGGCGGCGGCAAGGGCGAAGAGGTGTCAAGGTGGCGGTAATGGTGCCTGAAAATATGATGTTGGTAATTGTGATGATAGCGATAGGCGGTTACATGACAGTGGTTGTAGTGCGGCGGATATTTAGATGATTTTGATAGAAATTGACTTGGTGACGATAGCGACGGTATGGTAGAGGTGGTCGTGTCCTTGTGGTCGTAATAATGGCTAATTCATGGTAATTGTGGTGGTGGTAACAAAAGGAAATAATAATTGTGGTGGTGGTTGTAGTGTGGTAGAGGAGGTGTTGCCAGCAAATTAATTGAGGCGGCATCGTGGTGGTAATTATTCTTTTAGTGTAAAAATATATTAGATAACTTCAATCATTTCACTTAGAATTAAGTGATCAGCATTAAGTAAGTCCATCCTGACTTAAAATTTTAGCCTATTTTTGGTATGAATTATTTTTTTAAGTGATACAAGGTTTAGCGTTATCAAACGCAAATAATTAAAAATCATTGAAAATTTTAAGTTTTAAGTGCTTAATTGTGTTATCAAACACACCCTAAATTTTGTCAACCAAACATCGGTTATGAACAAGAATTATGCATCACTATCTTGGATTATTTACGAAATCTTTGATCTTGTTAGAGGGAAGAAGTTACTTGGTCCTAATGCTCTATTGACTCCCTTCAGGGAAAGTATTTTTTTGTGTGTTTTCCAATTTTCATTAGAAAGCGGTCATTTTCAAACCGTAATTTGTTGATTCACCTTCTTATGTTTTTCTAAAAGGTTAACACTTGTTGCTAAAGTGAATTTTTAGTGATAAAAGAAGTGAAAAAGGCATATAAAGGTGTAAAATAACATTTTCCTTCCTATTATTATCTACAGACGAAAGTAAGTAGAGCATGATTTGTGGGTGCCTAGCTCAGAGATGTACATTGGGATATAGGCGTGGCATGGATCAAACAATGGGCCTGACAACATCGTCTAGATCCTAAGGTAGCGTTTGGTAACACTTTTAGTTTTGATTTTCTGTTTTTAAAAAAACAAAAATCAAAACCAGTTAATTTTTTTTTTTTACAAAAACAAATATGTGTTTGATTATCCAATTTTTATTTTGAGTTTTTTATTTTGGGTGTTTGATTACCCAGTTTTTATTTTGAGTTTTTCTTTGGTGGTTGTTTGCGGTGGCGGTGGCCGGCCACTGGCGGTGGCTGCCGATCGCCGATGGTGGCTGATGGCAGCCGGAGGAGGCTGCCTGTCGCCGGCGGTGGGAGGGTGGTGGCCTCAAAATAAAAACCAAAACTAAAAACCGAAAACTCTTTTTTGGAGTTTTAAAAAACAGTCATGTTTTAAAAACTGAAGAAAAAAAAAACGAAAATTGTGTGCAAAACACGTTTATTTTCTCCAGTTTACAAAATTAGAGAAAAAAATAAAAAAATAAGTGTTACCAAACGAAGCCTAAATAATTTACTGGAAAAAGGGCCTGGGAGCTTTATTTAGCTTAGCTATAGGCGGCCGTATATGCATGAGAATATCCTTGAGTCTGCGACAAACAAGTGGTTGAAGAGCCACACCAAGTTTTGTCCTAGAATGCTAGACAACCGTGGTTAGTAGGCAGTGCTTTGAAACCTTCTTGATGACAAGAACTAGATTGTATATATGAGGAAGTCACGAAAAGCCGTTGGACATGCTGGGCACTAGAGTAAGGCGGGACTCGAGGGATTTGCTTCATCTCCCTTGTGAAAGCGTAAGAGATTGGGCAAGGTAGCTGTCCCAAACTTATTGTATGGGCGCCTAAAGCAAGGTTGCGCATAAAAATTTAGGCGTTGGACTACACAGTTGGCCTAATTTATAGTGCGATAGCCTAATGCAGTGGGCTTCCCACCAACGCTAACAATGTACAATGGGGGATCTATTAGGAAAAGGGTATGGGGTTATATGAGAATGTCCTTGAGTTCTTGATAGATAGTTCACATAATATTCAAGGAAATGATTTTTGGTCAACTTTTTCCTTTCCATCAATTGTTATCCAAAAGAGAGCTAACATCTCACCTGAAAGACTAAGGGGGACCAAAGTCTCTCGCCATGATGGACAAAACCCTAATAATAGGGAAGAAAAAACATATCAAGGAAGATGAAGAAGTTAAGGAGTGAAGGGAAGAGCCTTCCCTCACCTCAACGGCTCACGGAGTAGAGAGAGCCATACCCTTGGGGAGCTATCTTTTCTAACGCTATTTCAACAAGTTACACTCGATGTCGCAACAACTACATCTGATATCCATTTTCTCCAAAAAAGAACTAAATGCTTAACTGTCGGATCTTTAGCTTTTGCATCCAACATAATCCTTATATTTCTTGAGCAATTTTAAACTACATCATAGTTTAGTATGGGAAGTAGGATAAAATCTGTAATTAAACTCAAGTACATATGTGGGGTAACTTATGGTCTGTTTGGAACCAATTCTTTTAGGATTTGGATTTCAAATTCGGAATTGGATTTAGAATTCAATTCAATTCACTTTTTTTTTTTGTTTGGAACAGAAAGGAATTCAAATCACAGAATTTCTATTTTGTGTTTGGAGAACAAAAGAAATGAAAAGGTAATAAAATTTTGGACAATTATATCCTTGACTTATGATGAAAAATGAACTACAATTAGTAGTTTTAAGTGTGCTAGTGCCACCACATGGTGGTGGTGGTGGTGGTAGCGGCACCACACGGGGTAGCGGCATCGACGGTGGAAGTGGTAGGGGTGGTCAAATGATGGTAATGGTGGTGGTATTGAGGTGTAATAAGGTGTAACTAGCAGGGGAGAAGTGACGCCAACAGTGACACCGGTGGCAGTAGTGCTGGCGGCTGTGCCGGCGATGGTGGTGATAGTAGTGGCGGTGACGACAGTTGTAGTGGTGGCAGCAACGGTGGGGTGGTCAAGTGATGGTAACGGTGGCGGTGGCAGCCGTGGCGGTGATGACAGTAGTGGTGGCGACGGTGGCGATAGTAGTGGTGGTGTGTTGGCAGTGGTGGTGTGGTGGCGGTGGCAATAGTGGTGGCGATTGCGGTGGTGGTAGTAATGATGGCGGCGTTGGTGGTGGCAGTAGTGGCAGCGGCAGTCATAGTGGTGGTGGTGGTCGCAATGGCAGTTGCAGTGGTGGTGCTAATGGCAGTAGTTGTGGTGGCGACGGTGGTAGTGGTGGTAGTAGTGGTGGCGATGACAGTAGTGATGGCGGTGGTGATAGTGGTGGCAATTGTGGTGGCGGTGACACCATGGTGATGCCTGTGGCAGTAGTGGTGGCGGTGGTAGTGGTAGTAGTGGGGTGGCAGGGGTGGTGTGGTGTCGGTGGCAATAGTGGTGGCGATTGCGATGGTGGTAGTAATGATGGCGGCGTTGGTGGTGGCAGTAGTGGCAGTGGCAACGACTGTGATAGGGGTGGTGGCGACATAGGTGGTGGTGGTGGTGGCAATGACAATGGCAGTGGTGATGCTAATGGCAGTAGTGGTGGTGGCGACGATGGTAGTGGTGGCAGTAGTGGTGGCGGTGGTCGTAGTGGTGACAATTGTGGTGGCGGTGGTGCCAGTGGTGGTGGTGGTGGCAGTGGCAGTAGTGGTGGCAGTGGTAGTGTTAGTAGTGGCGGTGGTGGTGATGGCAGTAGTGGTGGTGATGGTGGCGGCAGTGGTGATGGCAGTAGTGATGGTGGTGGCAGTGGTGGTGCTGATGGCGGTAGCGGTGGCAGCAACGATGGTAAAGGTGGCATTAGTGGCGGCAGTGGTGGTGGCGATGGTAGTAGTGGTGTCAATGGTGGTAGTAAGTATTCTTGCTACAAAAAAAGAAAATTTCTCGATGAGTACACAAAATCCATGTATTTTAAAATTTTCTAATCCTACTCAAATAGAAACCTCATGCAAAACTATCCTGATCTTTTAATTTTTCTATGTGACTGCATTGCAAAGAAAAAGCAAACAACGATATGGAGCTTACCTTGACACCAAAGTTACCGCAAAAGGCCTATGGAGGAATTTAATCGGGGTGCATAATACGCATGGTGTCTCTAGGAGCTTTTGATGTTACGTGAAGGTAACACCAAATAATCCAAGCTACATCTTGATAACTCGGGCAATAAATGATCCTAGCTGAGCTTTGAATTGTTCTAATCTTGGTTCATTTTACTTATTTAGCTTTAAATAATCATCAAGTTTGGCTTATTTACCTCCCAAGCCGAGCCTAAATTTATAATGGAACAACCACTTCATGAAAATCGGAGGAAGACTGCATACATCAACGATTCTCAAACCCCCACAGTTGGAAGAAACTCATGCATTAAGTTGCCCTTTTATTGTATTGTTGGGAAATAACACCTCCTCATTTACTATTCCCTGATACTTCATTTTAACTAATTTAGTCCAGAAACTGCTCTAAAAAGCCACTAGACTTTAACAAACAACCAAGCAAATGAAATGTATATACTTTCTGGTAATATGCAAGAATCCATGAGCTCAAAAGACACTTGAGATCTAATTGTTCTCGTTAGGGTGAAAATTTGACATCCAATTGTGGAATGTCAAATTTGAAAGATGGTCAAAGGCACGTCAAAAACAGTCAAAGGGAAAGAACTCATTCAACCTCCCAAGAACGTTTCCACTACTACTTTGCTTGCTCTCTAATTCTCTAGGATTGATCGCACCTCAAATGGGCTTGGGCCAAGGCTGCTTCTCCTACAAGCCAAGGCTAGTCCTTTTATTAGGGTTAATACTCCTTCAAATGCTAGTGGCCTTAGGCTTCCAATAGCCATATACTTGAGGGAATCCTGAGGTACCTATTACCTAACTCGTATAGATACGCAGTCACATATCTACTTTTATGTTGTCTGTTTTGACTTAAGTATAGGAGAGTCCTAACGGTCTTCTCTGACAGTTAACCTTTACGGTTATTTCTCTTTAATGTGCAGGTAGCATATCTGGTTGCTTCAAACGGTTCTTCCAGTTCTTGATGGAACAGGAGCAAACATATCTTATGCCACTGAAGAATGACCACGTTCAAGGCTACATGAATGGCTACCGAGCAAAGGGACATCTTGTCCTTCTAACCGATACTATCAATAGGACAGTTACGTGAGCTATACTGCACCATGCAACAATAAGAACGTAAGTTAGGCAATCGAGCTACAGATGGCCAAGAAGAAGGCGAAGGATGCCACCGAGGAACAAGGACGGATCTAGGATGTCATGTCAAGAGGGGTGAAAAGTTGAAAGTAAAAAGTTTTAGTTAGTGTAATAAAGTTGATTGAATGTGTAGCGAGTAACGTTTATTAAACGTGAAGCATTTTCTTCTTCAATATCATAGGATACACAGAAAGAATTGTGTGTTTATATGTATTAGTACTAGCATTAGATCTAAATGGAGTTAATTAATTTGCATATTCTAGCCTCATTATGACTTTTGTTAATATATTTTAATAATGCAACTTCAACTTTTAGTGAGAAAAGTGAAGTGTGATAGTTCAAATTAAGACTACATTTATCAGTTTTTTAAATATATGCTAAAATATTTTAACCTTTTTACTTTAAAGCTTTAACTATAAGCATATACCCGAAAAGAGCAACTTTTAGTGGCAAATGTGGGGGGAGACCATGGATCTCCCTGGCCCTACGGTAAGTTTGTCCCTGTCAAGGAAGATGAAACTCAACATTATCTCAACAAGCGGTTTACCACTTAGGGAAAAAGTTGAGTAGGTAAAATTGCAAGGACACCGAGCTTTTTGTAATCCTGGTTACAAACAAGGATTGTTGACTCGTTAAGAATACAAGTTGAGTTTGAGCATTCTGTCAAGTCAATCAAAGGCAGTTCGAGAAATTCTATGAAGCACGCATTTGCATTACGTTTGCGTGGAGCACAAAGCTATGGGAGTACCTTACTAATGTTTAAGAGTAGGAGTGGTAAGTCCCACATCAACTGTACATGCGGTTTGGAATCGGTTTTTATATCTGGTGAGCTTCTTCTACTATTGAGCAACTTTTGAGTTAGATATCGTAAAAAGTATCAAACGATCATAACATTCATGCTTAATCTGGTTGTGCATATAGAAGAAATATGCATTATTATGCGAATGCAAGTATGAGAACAGAACTTGACAATGCTAGAGAACTTGATAACGGTGGTGTTTATGGTCATGTTTAGTTCAAAATATGAGAATTCATCCTGCCTCAATGAGTATCAATAACTAGTTTTCCAAGTTTTGATCAGCATAAACTTTTTTGTTTGCTTAAGTTTACAAACCAAACCAAACCAAACCAAACCAAACCAAATGCAGAGCTAAGCTTTAGGATATTAATTATTAAGAGATGTGGTGAGGTGGAAATAGCTCTATATATTCCTCCTACACGTTAAGCAGAACTTGACTCTTTATAAAAGGGGCAAAACAGTCCGGTAGGCGGCCCATTGGCTAGGGGAAAAGAAAAAAAGAGAACCCATTCCATCTAAAATAAAAGATAGACTTAAGATGCATTTTGTCCTTCCCAGCCTTTTCCTTATCCACTCTGCATATACATCCATTTAATCCTTTCTAATCTTTTTATATCCAATCTGTACACATTTTCATCTAGAGTTCCATTACATGTGAAGTACCATAACTTATCAAACTCCTAAATAATTATGTAATATAACTCAGATTTCTTTCTTTCCTTGAACAAAACTCATTCGAAATGGAACTTATATGCAGTACACTGCCGTAATAGAAAATATTTTAGCTACATAAGATTGTCATTATAAGTTTTAACAGCGGCGACGAAATAATTTGGTGATAATCTTTTGTCAGTAAAACTGTTACAGTAGATGATTCTTGTCTTGGTAGTTACTACTATATAGACCATGGTTCATCCAGAAAGAAAACCTTGGGAGTAATGTCTTCAACAGCGTCGCTAAAATAATACTTGGTGACAAAAGTTTAAAATTCATTGCTACAGAAAACAATGAATTCGTTAGTCACCTAGACATTTAGGGACAAAACGGGAAATCTTGTCTTTTTTGATAGTCGAGCAAATCCAACTTAACATAAGTTTTATCTTTAAAATTAGGGGTACAACTTGGTTGAGCAATCTGTGAATAACTCGTGTGAGCTCGTTAATATATGAGTATGAAGTTGCTTTTATAAGATCATGGTCAACTTGAAGTTAAAATTTTGAATGATACGAGCAAATATTTTTAAAGATCCGCCCCACGTGCCAACATAACATAATTTACTAATACAATTTAATGTGTAGAATGAAAGTGTGTTTTTGTTTTCTTTTAGGTTTCAAAATCATCTGATCTTCAAACACAGAATTATTGATAATCTCAATCCCAATACGTACACAGAAACGTACACATCTCTTTCTGTTCCAAAATTACAGACCCACTCAAACAGAATCTCTACACACCCCTCTATATAATGTACCTCAACACACCCTTCAGCGAAACCATTCTGGTCGTTCCTTTAACTGTGTGACTGTGTGAGAGAGAAAACCAAAACGAAACTAAACAGAGATGGAGCTGGATTTGTCGCCAAAGTTGCCGCAAAAGGCCTACGGAGGCAGTGGGGGTGCGTACTACGCCTGGTGCCCAAAGGAGCTGCCGATGTTGGGTGAAGGCAACATCGGGGCAGCCAAGCTTGCCCTCCAGAAGAACGGGCTCGGCCTTCCTCGGTACTCAGATTCCGCCAAGGTGGCTTATGTTCTACAAGGTACGTGTGTAAGGTGTTCGATCATTTGTCCCTGAGAGTTTAGTGGTTTTTGTTTTTTGATCTGTTTGATTCGATTTGATTTGATGGGTGTGTGTTGGTTTGTTAGATGTTGATGTTTTTGTGAATTTACTGTTTTTCTGATCTTATGCTGTAAAGGGGTTGCATGGATTGGTTTCCATGGTTACTACTCGGGTGTTTGTTGGGCTGATGGATCGTTTTTTCATTTGTATTTTCTGGGATTTTTACTTCTCGATCAGTTTTTTCTTTTTTAATCAAGATAGGAGAAGTAAGAAAAGAAATCATAGCTGGGGGTAGATTATTTATGTTATTATCCAGGGTTCCATGAGTTGAAATCGTTTTTCATAGAGGACTCTATGTTATTTGACAAGATTTTAAGAAAAGGTGACAAAATTTATAAATGAGAACTATTTGGACTGCATTATGTAGATTTTTGTTTCGTATTTCGTGATGAGTGTTATGATTTAGTTTAACAGGGTTATTTGTAGGGGGTAGATAGTGCCAAGCTTTTTTGTTTTTATGTTAGACTCTGTGTTCTAGTGCACTTACCTCAGATTTGATCTTTTTTAATGAACTCATAAGATACTCAAGTGGTTACCTGTGCTTTTCTTCTCTCAATTACTAGACTTGATCCTCAGTTTAGTTAGAGCTGCATAGTATTTAACAGGGAATGATATCAAGTGCTAGGTGTGCGGTCTGTAAAGAATCATGAATCCTTTTGCTTGTGTTAATGATTGAGCTTCTAAAGAACGGTCCTTTAAGGAGTGCATCTCCCAAACAACTTGCTATGATTTTGTGATTTGCATCTCTGTCATACTTTTCATTTATTGCCTTTTACAGGCGGTGGAGTTGCTGGAATAGTCCTCCCTGAACAAGAAGAAAAGGTGCTCCCAATCAAGGAGGGTGATGCCATTGCTCTCCCTTTCGGTGTTGTGTCATGGTGGTACAACAAAGAGGACACTGAATTAGTGGTACTTTTCTTGGGTGACACCTCGAAAGCGCACAAAGCTGGTTCCTTCACTGATTTCTTTTTAACAGGCTCAAATGGCATATTCACCGGCTTTTCTACTGAGTTTGTGAGCAGAGCATGGGATTTGGATGAGAGTGTTGTGAAAACCCTCGTAGGAAAGCAATCTGGCAATGGAATTGTTAAACTTGATGCAGGCTTTAAGATGCCTGAGCCCAAGGATGAACACCGACATGGCATGGCGCTCAACTGCTTGGAAGCTCCTTTGGATGTTGATATCAAAAATGGTGGGAGAGTGGTGGTTTTGAACACCAAAAACTTGCCCTTGGTTGGAGAGGTTGGACTTGGAGCTGATCTTGTTAGGCTGGATGGAAGTGCTATGTGTTCTCCTGGTTTTTCTTGTGATTCGGCTCTGCAGGTGACATATATTGTGAGGGGCAGTGGCCGTGTTCAGGTTGTTGGAGTTGATGGAAAACGTGTTTTGGAAACCACCATCAAGGCTGGTAATTTGTTCATTGTGCCTAGGTTTTTCGTTGTTTCGAAGATTGGGGATCCTGATGGCATGGAGTGGTTCTCAATCATCACCACCCCCAAGTGAGTATAGTAGACCAAATAGTGTACAGTAATTTTCTTACTCTTGTTGCTTTTTCCCAAACTTTTCATAACTAAGCCCCATTGACATTGTGAGTGCAGTCCTATATTCACCCATCTGGCTGGACGGACCTCTGCATGGAAGGCCTTGTCTCCTGAAGTGCTCCAGGCTTCCTTCAACGTGGCTCCAGATGTAGAGCAGCAATTTCGATCAAAGAGGACAGCAGATGCCATCTTCTTCCCTCCACCAAATTAGAAAGCAAGTCTTATATCTTAATGAGAGCTATCAATAAAAGTTCAGTGGTTAGAGAGACTAGTGATCACCTGTTCAAAAGACATGATATGCTTTTAGCTGGATTTTGATATGTACATCAAGCTAGTTCGAATATTGACTCTTCATTTTGGTACTTTCCTAGTTTGGTTCACCTTTCAACAGAATTCTGCACTCAAGAAACACGAGGAAGACGAATTGTTGAGCCGTAGTTTCGGGATCATTATTTTGCATAAAACTTGCAATAATCTCAGTACTAAAATTCTTGTATAAACTAAGCAATAAACTTTGATATTAATAAGAAGTTTACATCTCAATATACATGTAAGGCACGACAGGCAGATTATGAACTTAATGAACATTAAAAACTCAATATCATTGAGCTCTGAGTTTCACTTTTGTCTTTATGTCGCTAAAGACAAAAGTAGAGCTCAAATGTCAATCATCTATTTCTATTTTCCTCCTTTACAGCGTATCATGAGGAACAAAATCAACTTTTACAACTCATACAACTAAGTACGATTCAAGGGCCAATGGGCTCCTTTGTACAGAGTCTTGTGCATGAAGGGCTCTGTATTTTTGCATCCAAACCAAGGCCGGATGACCATTTGATTTGAATAAGGTTGCAACTTTTCCTCCTACACAAGGGGAAGCAATATCAATCTTGGAGGCGGTAACTTGGGCCAAGGAACCTCCATATCATGTATGTATTCCAAACTTTAATTGTATTAATACATTGCTTATTCGATTTTTTTTGTGTAAATGATGTTAAGAGGCTTTAATCGTCATAAAGCTGGGAAAGACAGGCCCTTAAAGCGACGTAATCCTTTGATATCATGAATAAAAGGCCAATTAGCACCAAAACAGATTTGAATTTAAGGCAAAAATTTGGAATTTTACTTCTTTATACTTTTAAGCATAGAAGCGAGTCAAACAACTGATTCTTGTACAAAAGCTTTTATAACAAGTTATAAGTGTAAAACATCACAACTTAATGTAGGTATGCAGGACTGAAGTCCATTTATTGTGCCAAGCCTCCAAAGAACAAAAAAGCAAAGTCACGTTTAAACTCATTTCTTAATCCATACGGGGATTCTAGTTATAGGCATCTGGATTTGCGTGGAGGTAGGCCTCAACAGCCTTAAAAATGTTCAAGGCCTTCTCTTTGCCAGCCTTGATCTTATCCTCTGCAATTTGGGCATCACCCTTGGTGTGGTATATACTTCTATTCTTGCAGATTGATCCTCCATCAGCGGTAGGTACAATCTTGATATGGTAAATGATTGATTCAAGTTCCTCCATCAACGCATCACCTTCCATAACGGTATAGCTGTAGGTGAAGTTTTCATTGTCAAGCCCATCAACTCTGTGCTTCATGTGCTTAAGTTGGCTTGTTCCTGAAAAGCAATTAATAGAACACACTCCTACATTTAGCTTTGGGTGTTGTTGACCCAAAATGGGAACCGCTAACATGGGTTGCGCCACCTTCCAGATAAATCCGGCTGTGCTGGGGGATCAAAATCAAGACTGCCTCCCTTTTATTTTGTTATTTGTTGTCTTTTCTATCGGCGTCCCAAATATAAATATTAAAATTATGAATATGTGATTATCCTCACGAGAATATTCATGAATATGTTTTTTTAGAGAAAATACTCGTGATTATTCTCTTAGGAATAATCACTTCTTCAAGTAGTAAAGATTCGATTTTTATCAATTTTCTAAAGCCTTTTCTTTGCTTCACTTCTCATGCGTTTTGTGAACAAGGACAAGTATTCACGGCTTTACAATGAGTCTTAAACTAGTTGATGACAAAATGAAAAATTATCACCATTTTTTTATAGTGGTATGCTATTGATCTTCACATATATCAGATAGAGAAATGACGTTTTTATAAAGTAAGGGGAAGAGTATTGTTCTTTAATTTAGTAAGGTCAGGAAAAATATGAAAAACACAAAATAAATATTCAATACCCAATTAGCATCCAAGAGAGAGAAACATTAACATCGATTTACTAGCGGATAAAATATTTGTTGACGAGATATTATATTAGTACCGGTAAACATTCACCTCACTCATTCTTCTTATCCTAGCTTTACTTGCCAAACGACACTTACTAATCACCCTAAATAATAAAGATAGTATGTCCATTCACGCTTTCATGGACAAGATGAAAATTATCACCTTTTTTATAGTGTCTATAAATATCAAAGGATAAGGAAATCTAAATGATTATAGTGAGTGTGTGTGTGTGTGAGTTGTTACCAGTCCACGGATAAGTTGCCACCCCGATCTAGCTGTCCATCCATCACAAATACACGGTTTTGGACTCTTAACTTCTTTTTGTTCTTGAAACACAAGAGCGTAAAAATAAAAAAAAATTCGTGTGTTGAAACTGAAGCAATAACTACGGGTAACTTTCACAATAGGTGAAAAGTATAGATCATCACAAATGTAAGGTACGTCGGACTGAAGTCCTTTTATTGCGCCGAGCGGCCAAAGAACAAAAGAGCAATGTCACGCTTCAACTCAATTCTTAATCGATGCACGGGTTCTAGTTATAGGCATCTGGATTTGCGTGGAGGTAGGCCTCAACGGCCTTGAAGATGTTCGAGGCTTTTTCTTTGCCGGCCTTGATTTTCTCCTCTGCGATCTGAGCATCGCCCTTGGTGTGATATATGCTTCTGTTCTTGCAGACCGATCCTCCATCAGCGGTAGGTACAATCTTGATATGGTAAGTGATTGACTCAAGTTCCTCCATCAATGCATCACCCTCGATGACGGTATAACTGTAGGTAAAGTTTTCCTTGTCAAGCCCGTCGACTCTGTGCTTCATATGCTTGAGTTGGCTTGTTCCTGAAGAGCAATTCGAAAGAACACACTCCTACAGTTAGCTTAGAAAATTATCAAATAACATAGCTACATGTATAAAAGCAAACGAAATGATGCTGTTTGCTTGGGTTTTTTTTCATGTCAAATACAAGAAGCATGGTTGCAAGGCACTGAAGTATGCCTAAACTTGTGATTCTCAGAGAAACTAACCTTCGCCAAAAGTAATCAGCTTAATGCTACCGACGCCTCCATCTCCTTCGACAAACTCAACAGTCTTAACAGCAGCCGGCAAGATCTTGGGTACGAGGTTGTCGGAGTCGAGGACAAAGGCCTTGAACAATTTAGCTGCGGAGATTGAGGAAGAGACCTCCATGTCATAAGTGATAGCAACCATGATTCTTTCTTTTTCTTGATACTAATCAAAGAGAGGAAAATAAGAAAGGAGTGAGAACCGAATCAGAGGATTGTAGACGGTTTCGGTGTGAAGGAATTGGGAGGACTAGAGATGGTATTTATAGGGCTGGCTCGTGGCTGACTCTTCACAAGGTCGGCCATTGCATGTTTGAATGTCAATAACCATAGGGTCCTACTCTCTCTTGACCGCAGACTCCAACAGCAACATGCATGTGGACTATCCCATTAATGTACGGATGAAAGTAACAAATCCAGGAAAATACATGCGCAGCACCAGGCTTTAGTACCTTCATTTGGCAATGCTACTTGCACGGAAGGAGATTTTGATGGATTTTATATTGCTCTACATGTGAGAGTTTTGGCAAAATTCTCGTTTTCTTCTTCTTGTTATTCTTGTTTTTCTAACTATTTTTTTGTTTTGAAAGCCAAATGTTAACCACAGTATTCACTGCAATTTGCTTAACAAGAATAGAAATGTTTCACAAAGTTAGGAGTAATTACATTATTATCTCTCTCACTAATGTAAAGAAAAAGATTAGAAGCTGAACTATTGCTTGACCGTACTAGTATTTAATTATGCCTTGGACTCATTGAAAAATAGCAAAAACGTGAAGAAATTAAGAGAAGTCGTTGTCATGAAAGAAGCCGGGCGTCGTTGACCCAAAATGGAAAGCCAAAAACATGGGTTGCGCCACCTTCTAGATACAGTGCTGGGGGGGTCAAAATGAAGACTGCCTCCCCTTCATTACATTATTTTTTATCCTCTCAATTGGTGTCCAAAAAACAAAAATGAAAAATAGGAATTATTCGCGATTATCCTCGCGAGAATAGTCACTAATATGTTTTCGTTAGAGAACGTACTCCTCAATATTCTCGTAAGGATAATCACTTCTACAACTAGTAAAGATTCGATTTTCACCAATCTCATGCTACCATTCTCTGAAGCCATTCTTTTGCTTCACTTTTCATGGGTTTTCTGAACGAGGGCAAGTACTCAACGCTTTATGTATGATGCGTTTTTGCCTTCTTCCCTATCTCCCCTTCAAGCTTCCTGTACCTCGGATGCCAGGAATAAACAAACTCTCACGGGTATTCTCAAACACCACGGCCAGTTAATTAAATTCCCTCCAACTTTGCTGAGTTATTTTTCATATGGATTTGTTTCTTGTACCCTGTCGACAACATGCTTTTTTGGTATCAAAGCATCTTTAATTTATCGTCTTCTTTTACGGCCCAATGTGGGAAGAAGCTGGGAATTTTTTTCCGGGAAAAAAAAAAAGTACTGAAGTATTTTAGTTCTCTGAGTCTTAAACTAGTCGACGACCACAGATAGGAGTATAGCACGTCCCTCCACCCGTTCACGGACAATATGAGAAAATATCACCTTTTTTCTATAGCTACTTTAGAAATTCAGTAGAGCTCAAATGACTTATCGCTAGACGTAAAATCTAATGCACTTTTAAAACTCAGACTACGTAGGGTCAAAGGGCGAAGGTTGCAGCTTTCCCTCCTATACAGGCGGAAGCAACATCAATCTTGGAAGCTGTGACTTAGGCCAAGGAAAGCGGAGTCCCTAATATCCATTGCAAAATCTGATTGTGATAATGCATTACGTTACCATATCGGCGAGTCGATGGGAATTGGTTGCGCAAAGCATGTTAAAAGGCGCACTAGTTCATAAAGCTGCGAAACCAGGCGTTCAAAGCGATGTAGTCGTTCGATACCATGAAACAATTGCTTATCAGTACCGCCAGGGCTTTGAATTTAATTAAGCCTTGGTTTTGGACTCTTAACTTCTTTTTGTTCTTGAAACACAAGAGCGTAAAAATAAAAAAATTCTTGTGTTGAAACTGAAGCAATAACCACGGGTAACTTTCACAACAGGTGAAAAGTATAGATCATCACAAATGTAAGGTATGTCGGACTAAAGATCTCATCGTCGGACCTGATGTCATCTATGAATTTGATAATCGAGGACTGCTGTTGATATGGGTATACATGGCTCAGTTTCAAAACAATTAGACCAAAGATATGAGCAATACTCAAATTGAAACAACGTAAATCACAGCAATATCGGAGGCAAATGTGTAACGTAGCACAGAGCCTGAACGGTCGGCATTGACGACCTCCGACCACGCATCAACAACCTGAAACATAAGGCAGTGATTACTTTCTGGAAACCTCATTGGTATGCAAACGACGTTTGACCGTTGATAACAACTTCCCTAAATGGGATATGGAATATTATTCTCATCGCACCACTGTAAGTGACGAATGTCGAATGAATGGACTGTGCAACTTACAAATTTAAATAACAACTGAGGAATTATTTAAAAAGTTTTGTTACCATCCATGAAAACATCTTATTTCTTGCATTATCCATTCAATGAATGAATGGACTGTGCAACTGACTTCGACGGTGGGTGCATGACTCTAAAGGAATGGAGCACAGGTATGCACAGCGTGTTTGAAACATGTACAAAGGCTGAGAGCACAACCTGCCATTATCCAATATGTAATGTGATTGAGAAGACGCCATTTAGTCTATGTGGCTGCTCAGACTCACCGGGGCTCTAGCCTAGCAATTCATTTTACTTGGACAACTTATATAAGGGAACAATATGCAGCAGAGCCGAGCAACCAATTACAAAAATTGAGTGAGGCTTCCTTTTACATTATTTGAAGCAGCATAAAGCTGATTGTGCCGTTAGCGTAAAAGGATCGGTCGTTACGTCTATGTAGGTTATATAGAGGACCTGATTGGGTTGTGATTATCAAAATATGTCCTTTTAAAAGGAATAGGTATATTGAGCTACTCTATAAATGATATCTGATGAATTTGAGTGGTCTGTAGTGAAAGTTTTTTTAATTAGAGCAGGGTTCAAATAAGCTCTAACCGAAGGTGTTAAAGCTGGCACTAGTAGGTGGTCTCTAGACTAAAGCTGAATAAAAGTATATACCGAAGGAAATGAGGGCACTTGGACATTGTTGCGAAATAGTTTGTTGCTATATGCGTTAGTGAACGGCGGATTTTGAACTAATAGAAAGCTAAAGCTAGCTTCACAGTACTCTATTATTACTTGATAGCAGAAAGAATAGGAAAAAGGTAATGTCCTTCTGAGTGGACACAAAATTGTTTGGACATGCCAATTTTCTAGTCTGGCAGTGTATCTATTTATGTCTTAGAGTGCCATTATTAACGTCGCTAAAATTGATGGTGGCATTCTATTGACTACTTGAAGGTATGGTCACATGATTTGTATAAGGAACAACATGTGCAATGTGATACTTGGAGTGCCACTAGCATATTGTCGGTGCCAATAGGGCTACTGTTCTTGCAATTTTCACAACTACTCCGAGTGAAGCTTCAAGTTTATGTTATATTGATTTAACCGTTACTTGTTGTTCGAACAAACCTTCATTTTTAAGGTCGTGATATTACGGGTTCAAGGTCTTTACATCTTATTCTTTCCAAAATATCATAAACATATAGTACTATGAATTTTCTTGATTTTGACCTTATTTTCGAAATCTAGATCTTATGCAATGTAGTGTCCTCAAAGCGATAATGTTCTAAAACGGAGATTGTCGCTTTACCTGCCTTAAGTGAAGAAAATATCTTTCAACATACATGTATACGTTAACCCCATCATGCGTTCCATCTACATAAGATTTCAACCAATTATGTCTCTCGTATGTTTCAAAAACTATTTGTCAATCACATGCATTAGCTTCAAAATGGATAATTATTGCAATTCCCATTCGGGAGATATTTTGTATGTTAGGTTCCTTAGATCAACTACTGATCTATTCGTGCCTATTGTAACTTCTTGAGTACTAACATCAAGAAGATACTTTTTATCCTCATTTTCTTCAGACAGATGGGACACAGGTCACATGTATATAAAGTGTCACAAGGGTCAAAGTTTAAGATTATTATTTAAAAAAATTCCTACCATCTCCCTGTTTCATGTAAAAAGTAGATGGCATAACATTCATAGGGAAATTTCAATATATGTGCATGATAACTGCCATTCGGAAGAGCGGAAAAGTATAGTTAAATTGCTTATGGATATTAACATTTCATTATACAAACCGTGTAACAAGCAACTAAATTGTTTCACATATACAGGTAAACCGTATAGTTATGCCACAAATATATATATATTCAAATACAACGGCCTGCAATATGAGAACAAGCATCTATCTCAACGTTAGAAGTAAAAACTATCACTAAGATTTAAGTAATGTAGAACTAAAAGAGTAGCAGCGTCTTGTTTGTTTGCATACCAAATATTCTCGAAATAAGGTGGGAAATTACGATATAATATTATCACATGGTCAATAATTTAATTTGCCTGTTGAAAAGTATCAGTGGTGTATGAATTCTCTTATTAAGAGCTTGATCTTGCATTAATCTGTTAGAGCGTGTAAAGAGCATACTCTACATATCAAATTCAGGTTGTTTTAAGGATTTTTCTCTTACAGGTCCAATACGGTGGGTATTGCCACTTGAATGAGGTATCCAGAAGTGATAGGATATCAGAAGATTCTGCCGCCCACGTGCCTAGGGTAAGTGTTGAAGACAATGAATCATCTGCTGGTCCTAAGCCACTGATGCTCCCGTCCACAAGGGAAGTGCCGAACACAACCCCTTACTTGCTGATCCAATCCATAGAGAAAATGCTGGACCCTCCCCATCATATGTTGCATCCACCCATAGGGATATGGATGAACACATTCAACTCAATGCGTCCTCACCTTCTACTGTCTTGGAAGTTGAGGATACTCATATGGCTGCAAAAGTAGAGCACCTATATGGATTGACTGGGGACTTGGGAACTCCTTTCACCCACTTAGCTAGTTTATCAGCTGAGTGGGCTGTTACGAGGGACACAGCTCCTAGTGAGTTGGGAGTAAGTAAGGTGTGTTCGTATATACATTTCTCATATGAAAAGATGATTTTAACACCTTCTGTTAGAGCATATCTGAACCCGTCTCTAATTAATGCCAACTTCAGTTTATAGACCACTCAAATCATGACATTTCATGGTTATAGAATAGCTCAGTAACTATAAGTTCACTAGATTTACCACACCGAGTGAGCTGATTGGTTTCCGATTATCATGCTAGTTGGTTATTTGCGTTCTAAATATCTAAGTAAGCTGCTGGAAGAGGTATGTAGAGATGTGGTACCTCGGATGAGACCCACTGCTTCCCTTATAGCGTGAGAATTCGGTCCTTAGTCAAGAAGGTTTGAGGCAGCTTAACGACAACCAAACTGTCGATAAGAAATGAAAATAATAGGATAAGTAATAAGAACTTCTATAAATAAAATGACCCCAAAACAGATTCCTTACCTCGTAGGGACTTCGGACTGGAAGACGTTCTTCACATCTTCCTTTTCGAGCCTTGAGAGCGTCACCTTTTGTTCACCGGCAAAATGAAGAAAAACGAAGAAAGGGGCTCCTTGTCGTGTTAGAGCACTTCACCCTTCTAATTGGAGCAGACCTCCTCTTTGGACGGGGACGGATGATTGACGCATCGACCGCAACCCCTTCTGCAATAATACGGCTGCTTGTCCTCCTCGTTTTAAAGGACAGCTTTGATAAGGGTACGAGCAGGTCGTCGGGCAGAGAAGAATCATCCATGTTGTCGCCTCTCGGAGTCGGTGGTGAACAACGAGGGCTGGCACGTTCGGAGTGAGCAGCTGTAGGAGACATTTCAGTTGCAGGAGGGGAGGAGAAGGATCGTAGGCGCTTAGATACATGTTCGTATTGGGCGCCGTCATTCTTCGAAACAGTCAGCCTCTTTCCCCTCTTACTCCTACCAGCAGTGGCACGACCTGAAGCAATCTGAGCAGTCCGAATCGCATGCTCGGATGGTGATGATAGTAGCAGAGCTTGAGGTGTCGGGTCAACTTCAGGTGATGTTGGCTCCGTAGATGATGCAGCGGCCTTCTTTGCAAAGAGGAACCTCTCAAGTTGTGGCAAGTGAGGCACAATCTCCGTAAACTTGCTTATCCACTGCAAATGACTCAAACATAGTTCATACAAAAACATAATGATTTGAAGGTGAAAAAAAGAAACCCAACAAAAGCAAATAACTTCAGTCCATTGAGTTGCTAAGCTACGTACCGGAATACTGAAGGAGGTGCTAGCAAGGGCGGGGGAGACATCCGTGTAATTTTCTCCACAATTCTCCAATTCAATGCGGCTAGTTATATGGCGTGGTGTCCAATGTGCCATATAAGGACTTTCAACCTCTTCGATGTCAAGGACGCCGCATGGAGCTTTATGGAAGTAAAAGAACTGCACATGAAATGTCATCATGGATCAGGTTCAATAATAAACATAGCTCGACAAACGAATGTACATATAGTTATTTTTGCGTACCATCAACAACGCAATGCAGCCGGCGATACCGGTTTTGGTCCTGCCTTGCTTGAAATTGGTCACACTTCGGACCAACTTATTAAGAACAAGCTGTGACCAATTGTATTGTGTGGACGTTGATGCGACAGATATGGCAGGAAATAAGTCGACGGATGGCTTGCCCCTCGTGGGACAAAGAAATGTACTCAGCAAAAACAACAAGAAAGCCTCGCAAAATTCGTCATTGACCACTTGCATACTCGTGAGGTACGAGGCCAAGGCCTTTAAACTCATTCGAGAAAAACGATCTCGAATGGGATGTAAGACATCATCGTCAATGGATGTTGAAACTCGTTTTCCCTTGTATGGAATGCCTAATACGAGTCCAACATCACTGACATTTATCCGTACGGTTTCGGTCTTGCCTATGCGCATCTTGCGCGTGTACGGGTCAAATCTGTCAACAAGGCCAAGTAAGAAACTCATTGGCAATGTTGAACAGTGCATGTTGAAAAACGAATGAAAACCCATTGCCTCAATTGCAGAGGGTTTGGCGGCATTTTCTTTTAGCCCCTCCATCAAAGCATCAAGCATCCTTAGGCTACATCGGCTCTCGAAGATTGCCTGCAATAAGTTAGAAATGCTATCAATAAGGGCATGTGCAGTACATTTCCATATAAAAGCTGGTAAAACAACACCGTCCAATTACAATGCATGATAATGCAGGTTCCAAAGTGTGATTGCTGAATGTATAGAGAAAAGATTGTGCCTATGCAGCTCTCTACTTGACTGTTTGTGGAGTGCTTGTACAGCTTAGCAGCGTACTGATGTTCTGGAGTTCATGAGGTACTTAGGACATTTACCCCCAGAATGAAAAATATATTTTAATTCAAACTTATGTGCTAAGTTCAAGCTTATGTGCTAATTCAGGCGTACTGATGTTCTGGAGTTCATAAAATACATAGGAGACTAATCATGCATCAAGGTAAAATACAATCAGGCACGTTGCGATGTCACTCACCGTCTCTACCGAGGAATTTGCCGGCGAAGAGGTCGACGATGACGCAAGCCCTAGCTCATTCTACCTATATACTCACAAAAACACTACAACACCTCACACCCTTTTTACCTCTGAAACCCATCATAATACATTCACTACGCTGCCCCGTAACACCACCATACACCCACCCACTTACACACCATCAAACACATGCACACACCGGTCTCGCGTAAACACGGCAGCCATGGATGCCCTTGCAACCATAGCCCTCCCCTTTTTTTCTCAGACTTACATACATACGCACACTAGGGCAGCCACCATGGCTGCCCTAAATTCACGCATAACTCAAACACAATTCCACAACCAAAACACACCATACCCACAGGCTGCACCAAGACTGAAGCAGCCCTTCCTTCGCACCATGGCAGCACCGCAGCCCACATTCTCAGCAGTCGAATTATACACGAAGAAAATCTCACAAACACACATTCCTCATGCATTCATTGTAGTGCTCTCTTTCCGTCCTTGTCCTTACAAATGTACAGGAAAGAATGGCCAGCAGAAGAAAGCTGTCAACCAGAGGCATTGTGTCACCATTGGCCAAAAGAGTTTCAACATCGCAGTTTTAATTGTTCAATTGCAAAACCTTATTCCTCACACTCACATATTTATATTGACACACTACACACGTTACTCAAAAAAATACAGCCCCTTACTCCCTAAACAATGAATAAACCTATTATACGTAAACAATAATGGATCATTTGCTAGACAATGGATAGGACTATTATACGTAAACTTTAATGGATCATTTGCTAACGTAATATTGATAGATCACTTATTTAAGTATGCATCACAGATAATAAATTGTCATTCTTAATAATTACTCCGTTAATACCAATGTTGACCATGGGAGGCGTCAGAATTAGAATCACATGTCTTATGAATTCCTTTGGTGAATTTCTGTTCAGTTTGGTATTTTGCAACCCAGCGTTGTAATGCATGCATGGCTTTGTCTTGTCTAAAAAGCTTCCAATCTGCAACGGTCAATATTTGTAGCTTATAAATTTAAATACCCACAAACCACCAAGAAGGTCTAAGTTGTGATAGGCAAGGCGCAGGGCTGTGGTTCCATCTCTTCACAAAAAGCACCTGTCGGTAATAGTTGATCGGGTGTTTTGCTAATGTGCTGACAGATTGGGAGGCAAGCTCAAAAGTTTAGCAGTCAATGGGTCTGCTGTTAATATGGAAGAACAATTCTCTCAATTGACTCAAGACGTATAGTGGTCTAGCAGTGTAGTGTTTAACTACAATTTTGATTCCCTTGAAAGTGATAGTCCTGTTATTGAAGTTGTTTACACTGCATTGAAAGAAGCAGAGGCCCATTCAACTGACCTGCTGCCATATTGGAAGGCAGGTTCTGTATTCATTTTTCGTTGTTACAAATCTTAGTTTCTTTAGCTTCGTTGATAACAAAGATACTGATCCTTTTTTTGCAGATTAGAGTAATATTTACAATTATCCCAAGGCAAATAAAAGTTGAACAAGTTGTTACAGTGATGAGAACAACCGTTGAAGAACTCCCTGCGAAGTGCCAAGAAATTGTGGAAACTAAGGGTGACAAGATCAACGAGGAGGACTATGTGAATGAACCAGATCCAAGCATCTTTTGGTTCTCGGTTACCAGCAGGGAGGAGGTTTAAAATGTTCCTTTAATAGTTCGATATAAGATTCTATGATTTTATAATGTCAAAGTAACAGAGATTCTTGCTTCCGGTATCCCATCAAATGCTTTGGTGTACATGCTAGAAGAGGGGGCCCTCCTAGCAGTATGGAGTCTTGTCTGATTTTGCTATTGAAAATCCAGAGCAGTCTGGCCCCTTTTTTATTGAATGCCATCGTGCTCTATGTCAACACCAATTTAGTTTCATGAATTTCCATTATAGGCATAACCTAAATTGACGTATGAGTCATAGCAATGTGGCGGTGAGGGGCCTGATTTTTGAATTCTATGGGGCTAGCAATTCCAAACAGATACTTCAATTAATGTTCAGTTTCAATTTCTGGCTTCTTTTCTAATTATAATAATAACAGTGGAGACTTTTGTGTTTGTAAAGCATTGACGGGACCTGTTAGGCGTAGATCATTGTGGGAAACCGAGACAATTGGTTCTAACAAGAGAAATGCTGACTTGTCTGTGGGTGATACAAAATTTGTTATCAATCCAGCTTTAGGAAAATCTTTTGTGAAGCGGGGGGGGTGGGGGGGGGGTATTCTATTGGTCAAGTTGGATACTTTGCTTGATGGTATCAGGGAGATTTCTAGTACCCCATGGGATTTTAGAGAGTATTATGATGCGTGAAAAAATCACACTTTTTGGCTGATAATTTTTAGTGTTTTTCAAACCCCTTCGAGGTTGCGATTTTCTTTTCTCAGGGGTACGGCCTAAATGTCCAACCCCCCATACGTTATGAGTTTGGTTATCATTAAATAATAGGCTAAGCTTATTTTACAATAAAAAAAAAGAAATCCCTATATATTATGAGCCAACCTTGGGATTACTAGTCCTATGTCTTTACCACGAAACTATTCATGCATAACAATAAATTGGTATGAAACGAATACTTGCCTTATCTGTTTTGCGTTTCTCTTTGCCTTTCTTCGGAGTTGAGTTGTACTCCTCCATGTCTTTTTTGGCTTGGAGGACATACGGTAATTTATCTTCCTCACTTAGGTCTTTCCACATTCGTGAAGCAAGCTGTGAAACCTAAAATAAAGACATATATTTTAGATTGTCTATAGAACGGTTACCAAATAAGTGAGCTGTGAAATGCTGAAATAGTTTCAATTACCTCTCTCATCGTCATGTATCGACTAGCGTGGGACTGCTGCAGTCCTTGCTTTATTTCAGCGCTGAAGACATTAATGCAAACCAAGGTCAAACACTCATCTATAATTACATGTCTTGCATCTACACTACCTTATAAAATTTATCAAGAACTTACAAAAATCTCATGAACACGTTGACAGGCCTCTTCCTTGTACAAGATGCCTCGCCTCGCTCCATGTTTGAGCTCATTGCTGAAAAAAATGGCAATCGTAAATACACGTACATACTTCACGAGCTAATATCGTACCTAGATGCAGTGGCGGAGCCATAAACCTTACACAATGTGGACATCCAGTAGAGGCAAAAATGACACTTGTAACAGCTAAACTATAGTCAATATGTAATTACGTCTTAGATCAACCATGTGGCCATGCGTCAAATCAGCAAGGGAGAAATTACTCTGCCATTTTACACATCATGTCTCAGCCTGGCAAATTAATTTGCCAACAACCCACCATTTATGTGTAGTTGATACATCCCGGGCTTTCTTACTTTTGGGAAAGCTTTTCAACAAAACGGTTGAACCGGACAAAAGACAAGAACTATTAATGCGGTGGACACTTTAATGTTATTAATCTGCATATGCCCCCTTTTTTTTCTTTCCTGGTACAATGGATTAGTATGCATATGCCAAAACTACTCCGAAGTAAAAAATTGAATGAATCCTCAAGGCTCAAACTATTGCCAATGAAGGGAAAATGGGTTGGGCGAGCTGAGGCAATTACTCCACTCATCCATCAGATTATACGTTGTGGAATACAAATTGCTGGCCCAGAGAGCAGTACTTCACTACTCAAAGCCCCAACGGACCCACTAATCATCACCAAAGCATACAAAAAGACATCAAAGGAGCATTTATTATCAATACTAAACAAATAACAAAACAAAAAAAGAAAGTAGCTACGTAAAGTACATTGAGTAGTGAGGGGAACCCAATGCACCATACAGTGAACATTTTAGAAAGAGCAATTCCAATATGATTTCTAAGTATGTGTACACTCCAAAATCAATGTCAGTACCAACTATCAGCCGAGAAGCGCTACCTAAGCACAATGGTTAACATATATGATGCATAGATATCTGAGCCTTGGTACTAATAAATTTGAAACTAAAGATAGTATGTGTAACACCCCAGATTTTTTTTTATTATTATATAGTTTTTATCAGGATACTTGTGTAAGTACGAAATAGAATGTATTGTGACTTTGAATGAAATAGTGGGCCTATAAATCAATTTAAATTTTTCTTTGCGGAAAGTGGGTTATACTTTTGGGATTAGATGACCCAATTTAAATTTGGGCTTTAGTTTGACCCATTTATAAAGTTAGAGAATTTTGGGACGTAATGGGTATTTTGCAATTGTAATTGTTTTAGGAATATAATTATATTCCTTTTAGGTTGATGACTTATGTAAAATATAATCTCTAAGGGCACCATAAGCTTCAAAAGAGCCTCCAAAGAATCCCTAGGAAGAACACTCTTCAGATTTTGGTCATTACATCGAGGGTTTTTGATATAATTTGTTTGAGAAGATCAAGACTTGAAGTTGATCGATTTGTGCAATTGAGGTAAGGGTTTTCTCACGCGTTTACCCCATCTGAATTCTGATTATCAATCCGTTCGTCAATTGATTTGTTGTTTAAAGATATCTATTGATTCTTAAGAACCCTAATTACATTCTTGATCGTTACGCTAAATAGTTCTTTGTGCTTTCGATTATTGACTTTGATTTGTGATCTTTTTGTTGTAAATCTTTGTAACAACTTTAAGAGTCCATAACTTTTTCATCCCTTGTCCAATTTCAGTGTCTGTGAACTTTTTGAAAACCTCAGATAGTTTACTATAACTTTGTAGTTTTGGGTTTTCTGAAATTCCAAGTGATAGATATTCGAAAATAGACCTAAACAATTTGATGCTTATATTTCTACCAATTCAAGTCATCCAACTTCGATTAATTGTATCTTATTTTTTTATCATTGGTTTTTAATAATATTGGACATTCTGAAATCCTTGAAGAGTCATCTTCAACTTTGTAGTTTAAGATTTTATCAGAATCCGTTTGGTTCTTGTCAAAATTGAGTTTGAAAGTTATTTGTCAGTGCAGACCTTTCTGTTTTTGACACTGTAAATCAGCCCACTTCGATTTGTTCTATCTCCTTTGTTTCTCATTGGTTTTTCATAATTATAGACAATATGGAAACCTTAAAGAGTCCTATTAAACTTCTTAGTTTTATGTTTCATCAGAATCTATCTATTTTTTGATCGAAATTCAGTTTGAAAGTTATTCGTCGGTGCAAAAGTTGCTGTTTGACACTGCAAATCAGCTTACTCTGATTTACTCCATCTTATTCGTTTCTTATCCAAATTTGATGATCTTAGACATTAACGAGTCCTCTTCCTTTGAGTTATCTTAGAATTTGTTGATTTCATTGTTGAAGTTAGCCCTTGAATAAAACTATTCTCCATAGAATCGTGTGAACGAGAATGACTTTGTCGGCTTCTAACTCTTGGTGTTTATTAAGTTGATTTGGTATATGTTTTTATATCTGGGGCGAGCCATGTCACAGTGTATGTGACTTATCTATTCTGACTTACCCACGTGGATTGGAATGTGGGCTAGCTCAGCGAGATGAGCTAGAGATCGCGATCTTACTTTCTGAACCTTGTCTAACGTGTCAGTGATGGCACGCGTGACACATTTCTGAATGGCTCCCGTGGTCTTCGTCTTTGTTATGATTGAACATTTAGATTTTGATATCTGATCTATTTGAAGATATTTTCGAACTTATTTTAAGTATTATTGAATTCACTGGAGTCTTTTTGAAATATAAGATATCGTTATCAGAACTTGTGAAAACGTTTCGAACTTAATATTGTATTGTCCGCTGGTACGAGCTACTTGACCTTGTTGCTAATCTGATTTTTGAATTGAAAGTCAGTGCATTGGTTTTGGTATTCGCCATGCACCTTGGTATCGTATTTTATCAACTCCAAGTACTATTATTGATATCGTGTGCTTCGTGCTCTGTGGGTGGGTGTCTGCGATTATCTTTACTGGGCTTTGTGCTCACCCCCTTTACTTTCAGGTTTTCAGCCAGTGTTCAGAACTGTGCAAATGAATTATAAGGCATGGCTAAGTAAGAAAATTTTTAGGGAAGGATTTTCCGATTACATTTATTGTCGAATAGATTTTGCTTTAGATTTTATATTGGAGCTCCTTGTAAGAGTAATTGAGGTCAATGTAACTGTTTTAAGCCGGTGTGGCATTTATTAATGTTTCTTGGAGACTTATTCTTAGATGTTCTGAATACCCAATGGGAGACTTTTGGATATTTTGAGATTTCTACCTTCGTTTATTTGAAATTAACGCTTCGAAAAAATCGGGGCGTTACAGTATGCCTCTTGGATATTCACCTTGAATCTTATAAGCGATGAATGTTTCATTCACCAATTCATGAGTGCTGAGATTTCTGTGTGACATTTCATTTTGCTTAAACAATTAATTGATCTACAAAGCCACCACATGTTCCGCACTAGGATTCACATGGAAGAAATTCAAGGATTACTGACCGGCAGTGGCTACTAGACAGGCAAAGTAAAGAGTTTGTAGTTATTTTCAGTCTAGCAGAGAAAAGGTGTGTCATATAGAGACTGTCAGAGATTGTAGTTATTTCAAATCTAGTCAAGCAGACTTATAAATTGTAATATCTTCTTAAGACGAACAAGGATAATCTTGTCCAAATGACGATACCGAGTTTTCCAATGTTTTTCTAGACATAGGAAAGCCATATCATAGGGCAGGTTAGTAAACATGACTTCTGGTGTATAATGAGTAAGATCCTAGTGGCAGTCTTTTGTTTCTCTCCTCATCAGAGTAACAAGGTGACATTGGATACCCTTCCAAGTGCCTTCCAAGTGCGAGAACTGAGTCACTCCTATATTGAGGAAAATATGGTGATCTTTGTCGTAAAGATATGAAAAATTATGTGTTACAGAAACAACTAAAAATATTCACTTGACGCATCCCTGAAGAATAGACAAGTAATAACATGAAGTTCTAAAAATCGCACCTATATTGAGGAGTTGTTAATAGAAATGGGGAAGTCTGACTTATTGCCTTTTGCTTTTATGTTGATATTTCAGATGTTAGAACCATTGACTTTCTTTCATAAATCCTTTAACTATGTTTTGAAATCCCTTTCACCCCTTTTTGTGGCGTTTCTCCCCAGGCGTGCCTTTTTGCTGCCTTACCCCTCAACTCGCTTAACGCCTCTTCCAAATCAAGCTTTACATAGATCTACAATTATTCATTAGATCTAGAGACCCCTAAGTCGACTTTAAATGACATGCAAAAATCTAGCATTTTGTGTATTGGGATCTCGCACATATTTTTCAGTTACCTCTTGTGAATACTGTGCTGCATACGCCTCTATGAACTTGCTTTGCCTGGGATTGGGCAAGGCGCTCTAGGGTCACCTGAAATTGCCACTTGCCTGAGGCGAGTGCCTTAGATGCCTTTGATAATCCTGGACGAGGGAGCATCGCTTGAGATGGTTTGGTCAAATACAATGTAGGCCTTAAGTAGTCCTTAAAGGAGAAGTGATTTTTACCAAGAGAAGGGGAGAGACTAGGTAGGGGTAGACTGAGGATGGGAGAAGTAGTCAGAAGAGACTTGATTACTGGGAATTCATTAGAGAACATGCGCTTTTAATTGCGAGGGAGGGGTTGGGGTGGGGTGGGGTTGGAGGGTATCAATGGAACAAAAGGCTTTATGTAGCTGAGCCCGACTATAGTTCGCGATAAATCCCGCACAAATACTTTTTTTGAAGTGCCTGCACCAATTGCCTAAGGTTGGGAACAAGAAGACATACGCACGGTGACTTTACCTTTCTTGACAAGAATAGCTGTAGAGTTGGAAGACAAAAACAGTGGCATTACCATGTGCATACTCTTGGTACTGCACTTATTGAGTATACTCTCCATCACATATCATGATTATCCTTCCTTAAGAGGGAAATGTGCCATAAGACTGGGATACTGGCCCGGTACATCCAACAGCACCGGCAAATCGAGGCTAATTGACTTGCCACTAAGATGAGGACATTACTAAAAAGGGACCCATCTCTAACAATGATAATATGGGCTAGCAGACCCATCCAAAAATGTGTAATTCTGGTTCCTAGCAATATTGCCAATACCAGATCCTCGACCACCACTAGCTGTACAAACGACCATGTGTACCACGCTGGCATTCGAGAGTATTCGTAACCACCATAAATTACTCTGCGAGGGTCATTTACTGATTACGACCTGCTTGTGCTTTTCGAGCTTTGCATCTGTTTCATACTACGTGTTATGAGAATGGAATTTAATGCCTTGTATGGAAACATATGGAATATCCCCGTAAAAGTCCTGAAATACATGAAAGATTATTTTGCCCCAGATATAGAAATAGTCTATAGTTCGACAATACATCACAGTATTTGTACGTGTCATTACACAATATGACTATCCATGTAATTGAACAGCTGACGCAATAATCTGGCATTTGCAACTTACATGTCTTACCCAATTAAGCTTTAGGTGCATTTGCTACAAAATAACCATCCTCCTCCCGATTGTTAAAAAATTACTCCTCCACTTTCCTCCACTCATGGTAATTACTAGTACCCTCAGGTTTCTTATCAGGAATTCTGCTAGAGGATGAGGAGACAACTTCAGTAATTCCGTTGTTTTTTTTTTCCATCTCAAAGATAATTGAATAACCACTGACTTGCTTGAAAAAACTGAAATTTTGAAGCAAGAAAACTAGCCCGAAGAGCCCTTTTCTGTGTCCTTGATGCCAGTGGGGTGGTTGGCGGACGGGCTAATGTACCCTCTGAACTTCAAAAGAAAAAGAAATTTCTTTTCACCAATCTCCATGACTCCATCGCCTCTCTCCAATCGTCATGACTCCATTGCCTCTCTCTCTCTGACTCTCTCACCAAGACACTCACTCACTCTCGCATCTCTCTCTGGCCGACGGCCCGATGGCGACACAGCCAGCGGGTCTCTCTCCCCCTTCTCTCCCTCGAATCAAAACAACCGAGATATTGGAGAAAAGACTGACGATGGTGAGGTGGGCGACTGACCAGCAACGAAGAAGAGGACTCCACCGGCCAGATGTCATCCGCCGGCGAGGACGAGTAGGACATCGGTTGGCTCCACCCCGTCTTTTTGCCAAAGACAATCTCTAAAAGGTAGAATAACATATATTATCATACGGAGGCCTACTAGTTCACCATATTTGATTAGGGGCAAGATGCTTTTCCTGGAAAACTAGAGCAATGGATTTAACATTAGTGATGTCTATATACCATGTACTGATATGTTTTGCATCTTCAACTGTCTGTTCACAAACCTAGAACAAGAGAGACAGGTCATGAAGGACTTTTCCCATCTTTTTTAATTATATGTATTGACTTGTTTGAATATTATATGTGGGAGTTATGAAATTGGTGATATATTTTCGCTATAAAGGAATACATAGCCTTTTCGTGTGAACCCTTTACACCTAAAAGATACCCTATTTATACTAACAATAGTGCGGACTGAATATAATTTCCCAAGAAGTGGTAGCATAAGCAACCTGAGGTGTGTGACACTGTTATTCAGTTGTGACAGATATAGAAGCGCTAAAGGTACAACATGTAGGCTCAATAGGTTTCTACCATTATTAGCCAAAAACAAAAATTTCACTAGTTTTTCTTACTCAGAATATAAGCTTTCACCATCAACTATTTCTCGTCAGTGCTTCAAATTGTCGCAACTTTGGTATGCTCCCTTTTGTTTTTTTGTTGCATTTATGGTTTTAAAGTCCTAGAAAGAGCAGCAGTGACTCCTTTGGTATGCTCCCTTTTGTTTTTATTGCATTTATGGTTTTAAAGTCCTAGAAAGAGCAGCAGTGACTCCGATATATTTTTTTGCACCCCCTGGAGTGAAATATTGGTGTCGTCACTGCTTGATGCACCACACAGAAGACAACTGGCAACACAATGTCAACACCTTAAAAAAACACAGCCAACTGCCTGAGTAATCAAAAACTTATGCTTTGGTTCATGTTTCTCCACAGCAGTACACATCCCTCAAACCTTCTATGACCACAGCCAGTCTGAAATGTTTGGTCACCTCCCCAAGGGTTCAAACCACACCCGATACCCACCCGGTAGTAGTCTTAAGACACCTCTTACGCCTCTAGGGGTTTACGAATGCCCCGGTCCCTTATTTCTTAAATAGTGGGAGAACAAAATAGAATGGACAAAATGAAACCAAGAAAACAAATCGATGTAAGCGTAAACCCTGAGAGCGATGCTCTCGTACCATCTAAACACACAGAGAGAGGGACAAAACTACCCTCTATACATAAGTAGGATATTAAAAGTATTCCAATAGATGCTATACACGTTTGCTTCTTTAATTATACATAATGCAGGGTGAGCATGTACTATTGCCAACAGCCTCATCTAATTTTTTCCTATTCTTTCTAATACATTTGCAAATACCTGATGGATTCTTTTTCTATCTTAACTTGTTATTGTTCAAGCTTCAATCCACATGCCACGAATTGGATATCAGGATGGATCAGACCGCTCAGAATGGTAAACTGTTGAACGTCTTCTTCGCAAATATGCTGCTATGTATGACATAAATATTTTCGTGTATGTCTCTCTCTATCTCTCTCTCACACACATACACATACACAAAATACTTAATGCAACTAATTCCTAGTAGAGCTTTTGCTGTCTATGGGAGCTCCCCAAGTGACCTCCATATTTAAAGATAGAGCATGGATCGGACTTTCTGTGAAAGATGCTAAGAACCCAACCCTTTGGTTCGAATCAAACTCTGCGGATATACTGACCTCCTAAATATCATTTTACACTTTGACTTTTGCTTATATTTGAGCCCCTAGTCATCAATGTTGCGTAACGTATCTAGAACACGTATCATAAAACAATAAAGTTTGATGTACCCATACAAAACTAAGGCAAAAAATATGCATATAGTTCGATTATCATAACAAACTCTGCACATAACTACAACCACTCATGCAACGCTCTGTGTCTTGACAGAGAGCCAAGAGAGAAAAACAACGTATGTCCAATATTTCAATTCTTACAACTGAAGCAATTGCATGCATGCCAAAGTACGGAAGGTCGTGAATTTGTCAAAAAAACACTCGATCATAAAAAGCAACAACAGATAAATGTCGGGCTTTACAGCGGCGCGCACAAACAAACATCGAAGAAACCTGCTTATCACTCAAAATGTAAGAAGGGGGTACCTTTACACTGGCGCGCACCAACGTCGAGCTTCGGAATGCGATCTTCAGTGCCTCTACAGCGACATGCATGAAACGATCCTTGATTTTCTCGTCACGGCATCCGTTACGGCAGCAGGGTCGGGGGAAGGACCACCACGTAGTGGTGGTTGGGGGCTGAGGGGTTGGGCGAAGGGGATGGAGGACAGTGCGGGTGCGGGTGGTGGCGGTGCTGTGTGCGGGGAGGAGACAGCCGTGCGTGGAGGCGGGAGACAGAGTGCGGGTTGGTTCGGATTGGGGGAAAGTCCCGGTTGGAGGGAAATATGGAGGTTGAGGTGGGGTGGGGGGGACCGCAGCAGGGTAGGGGGTGGGGTAACCTGCGGGTTGGGGTGGGGGCGGGAGGTGGAGTGGGGTAGCCAGAATTTTGGAGGGAAGGGGGTCTGAAGGGATTGGCCGATTGGGGGAGAAGGGTTGGGCGGAGTGCACGATGTGGGTCAAAAGTGGGGAGGGGTATTTTGTAGAGATGTCAAAGGGCTGGGCTTGGGCAGGCCCAGCCCAAGCCTATCGGGCCTGCAGTGGGGCCGGGCCGGGGCCGGGCCAAGAAGGCTGCCAACCGGGCCGGGCCGGGCCTGCCGAAGGCAATCCTAGGCCCAGTCCAGGCCCAGGCCCTAGGCCCAATATTTAGGGCCGGGATTGGGCCGGGCCCGGGCCCTTTTTTTTTTTTTCTTGTTATTCAATTTTAACACATAACAATTTATATAGAAAAATAATAAATGTGTGCATAGGCCCTCCTCCTTTTATCCGGGCTTGGGACCGGCTGCTTGTAAACAAACATGCGAAGTTACCTATATTTTTTATATATACGAAAAAATATATATCTTGCGTGTAAAAATTTATTTTATATATATGGAAAAAAAAGTATATTTTGTGAAAAAAATTATTCATAAAACTCTAACAATCAAAATAATAATGCATGTCTATCCAAAATATCAGTAATCAAAGATCAAGAAATCTGCAGCGTCAACCAAAAGGATGAAAAGAGGAAAATAAAAACAAATTACCTAATCATCCGGAAGTACTTCAATATCCGAGTCACTGCTCTTCCTATCATCAATCGGTTTATCTTGCTCGCGGTATTTCGCATCAAGATAATCCTTCCAACATACACATAGCTCGAGCGACTCGGGGTTAAGACGACTCCTCCTGTCATCCAAAACCCTCCCGCTTGCTGAAAATGCCGACTCTGAAGCAACCGTGGAGGCTTGCACTGGCAGTACATCCCGTGCAATTTGGGATAAAGTTTTATACATGTTTTGATTTTGTTTCCAAAAATTTAACAAATTAAAATTAATCTGTTCTTGCCTTGATAAATCAGAATAATGATCAGTATTTGCATATACACCAATCTCATTAAAAGAGGAAAAATTATACGAACCTCCCGAATTAGAAATACCTTCACCTGGTAGTTGTCTTGCTACTAGATGTTCAAAGCCTTGAAGGTATGGCGCATAATACCTCTCAGCAGTGGATGATGATGTAGCTCGCCCGCGCATGTCAGCAGAATTACGATAGAGGTTGAACAAGTCCTCAAACCTCTTGCTCACTTTTGCTGTGAGCAAGGTTGTGTCATCTGCTGCGTAGCACATTAATTTTGATATCTCTTGTATCGAGGCGTTCACGCCATGCAACTTTAACCTAGGATCTAAACAAGTAGCCACAGTAAAAATAACAGGCAGTTTACGCCAATATTTATTGAACTTTGCATCCATCACTTGTACTATTTCCCTAAATGGTCCTATATATCTCCACTTGGTTAACATTGTAGCCATCTTCAGAATTTCTATTAAAGCGAGAGGAGAGGTGGGATAGTACGTACCAGACAATAAATTGGTAGACGTGTAGAATACCTCCAAAAATTCAGCTAGGTATGTGGCCATCTGCCATTCCTCTTGAGTTGGCAAGCCGGCTGGGAACTGGGTTAGTAGAAAATGCGTATAGACTTCTCGGTATGCCAGAATGTGTAAAAGCATGTGGTACGTAGAGTTCCACCTGTGGACCATATCTGTAACTGCTCTCCTGCGAGGCATATTATATTGAACACACAACGTTTTAAATTGTTGTGTTCTCGGACTCGAGCTATTAACATACGCTGTCATACCCCTCATTTTGAGAAGAATATCTCCTGCAGCAGCTAAACCATCTTGAACAATTAAATTAATAATGTGACAAACACAGCGAACATGAAATAATTCACCATGAAGTACAGGTTGAAGCGTCTCCTTTAAAGCTGCAACAGCAACTTTATTGTTAGAAGCATTATCAAAACTAACACTCATAATTTTATCCTTAATTTTAAATGTGGTGCATGCTTTTAATATAAGAGTAGCAATGTTCATTCCATCGTGCGGATAAGGGAAGCGCTCGAAAGCGATGATTCTCTTGTGCATAACCCAATCTGCATCAATCCAATGAGCGGTCACACAAGAATAACTAACAAAAGTATAAGGAGATTGCCAAATATCAGAAGTAAGACTAACTTTACCGTCAAATTTATCGAAATAATCGATAAGGCGTGCTTTGGCAGCATTGTACTGTCGGAGTGCATCGGACCTAGTTGTGTTTCTATGAACCTTTTTGTACAAAGGTTGAACGTAGGTGTTCATATATCTAGAGTGCTTAGGATTATCGGCAAAAGAAAAGGCTTGTTCATCGTGAATAACAAATTCAGCGAGACCGTCTCTTTGCTCTCGCTGATTATAAACAAATAACTTACCGTCAAAAGATAACTGCGTTTGGGTAGGTTCGACGTGGCCTTGTCGAGGTGCACACTGAGGGTAATGCCTGTTAAGATGTCCATTACCACTACCAGACGAAAATAATTTAAGACAGTACTTACATCGAGCTTTTCGGATGCCGTCCACCGTAACTTCGTCGAAATGATTCCAACACTCGGCTTTCTTTTTTTCCCCCTTTGGACGTCTGGCACGTTACCGGAGGCATTGCTCGGCCCTTCTTCATCATGACTGGGCATAGGGTTGAGATTAGGCCACGAAGTAGTAGCTTCGCCAACCGAGCTGCGTCCTTGACTATAATGCGGGGGGTCTTCATCAGGCGTGTATGTAAAATCTGGAATGTTTTGATTGAACTCCCAATTGGCTTGGGTATCTATCATACAGCCTGTACTCATTCGTCCAGGAACGAATGGTTGTGTTGGTGCTTGGACTGGTGTTTGTGATGGCCGTGGCGCTGGCGCTTGTGCTGGTGGTGGTGCTTGCGATGATGATGACGTTTTTCGTGATGACGATGCACGCCTCATTTTCTTCAATAATCCAGCCATATTTCACGCTAAACTTTGTAAGAGTAACTAAATACACAAGTATAAGAGTAGTAATAAGAAATAACAATTAAAAGAATGAACGAGTAACAAATATTAGAGAGTTAGTAATTAAAAAAAATTTAGCAAGACTAGTGTAGTAATTAGCAATTAGTAAATAACAAGAATACTAATTAGTAGTAATTAGCAAGAGTAGTAATTGGAGAGGAAATAGTAGCAAAGCTTGTTGTGAGAGTAAGAAGAGAGTAAGAAGATTGGTGTGAAAAATTAGAGAGAAATGGTGTGAATTTATAGATTTTAAAAACTTCACAAAAGACCAAAATACCCCTACAAACTATCCGTTTATAGTTGTTGGGGAGGGTAAAAGTGTAAAGGAGTGAAAAATATTGGTTAGACTAAAATACCCCCCAAACTAGCCGTTATATAGCTGTTGGGGGGGTAAAAGTGGAATTTTGGAAAAGGGGTGGAAGAAAGGGGGGGAAAGTTAGAGATTCAAAAAAAGTGGGGTCAAACCGGGCCAAAAAACCGGGCCGCAGACCGGGCCAAATCGGGCCAACAGGGCCGGGCCAAACCCGTGCCAAACCGGGCCGGGCCGGGCCGGGCCATTTTTTCCAGATTTTTCGGCCTGGTCCAGGCCCAGGCCTCAGGCCCTCTTCGCGCGGGCCGTCACTGTTCACACACGGGGCCGGACCAGCCCGGGCCAAAACAGGCCGGCCCGCGGGCCGCCCGACCCTAATGACAACTCTAGTATTTTGAGGAAGGGAAAATAGGGAGGTTTAAAAAAACCCATTTTTTTTCAACCAACCCCACTTTTCAGGAATTTTAAACTTTGGCCCCCTCTTTTCCAAAAAAAACCATCAATCCCAAATAATTAACTACAAAACCCATGTTTTAATAATTTTCCCTTAGCAAAATTCTCCAGTTTTTTTGCTTGAAAGGCAAATGACAACTAATAGACACATAAGTATTGAAATTACAAGCTGAACTTGCTTGACCAGGAATAAGCATCTCCATATGCTGCCGTATTTATTTATGCCTTGAACCCACTGAAAACACCAAAAATGTATAGAAAGAAAAGTCGTTGGTATGAAAGAAGCCGGGTGTTGTTAAAATGGGTTGCGCCACCTTCGAGATAAAGCCTGCTGTGCTGGTATGAAGACTGGACCCGGCCCCTTTTACTTTTGTCACTTTTTTTTCTTTTCGTCGATGCCCGAAATAAAAATGAAGACACGAGTATGTTATGATATTCAACTAATGAAGATTTTTAATGCAAGTCTGAAAATTTCCAAAAAAAAAACTAATGAAGACTCGATTTTTCACCATACCTCGTGATATCCTTCTCAAAATTAATCATTTTCAGTGCTTAACTTCTCATGGGCTCTGTGAACGAGGGCACACTTGGCTTCTCATGGGTCTGTGAACGAGGGCATGTATTCACCGACAGTGGCGGAGCCAGAAATTGTGCATGGAGTGGGCACCTAATTGATAAAGGAAAAAAAAATTTAAGCCTAGCTATTGTGACAGTGTATTAAACCAACAAACAGAGAACTCAAACGAGCGAAGGTCGAATGAGCATGAGTGAATTACTCACAATTTTATGAGTAACACCTAACAAGACAGTAATATTAAAAGAACAAAGATTAATAATATGAAAATTAATTAATCAAGAAATAAGAACCACGTTGAAGATAATATTCTCAATTGTAGCATTATTTTTTTGACACTGACATCATGACCAGTACATACCAAGTTGCCATGACCAGTACATACCAAGTTGCCATGACATCATGACCAGTCTGCTATTCAATAACTAAAACATAATGTTGTTTGGGTCAAGCATATCCAGCTTCCAATTACTCTTCTTATCTCATTGAGGGGTTGTGAGATAAGCAGAATGATGCATATTACTTTGTTCTAATTACTAGCTGAACTTTAGCTTATCTTTGAGTCGCTGGGAAAAAATAAATAAAATACAACTCGGGGTCTGCCCAATATTCAAAATTCTTGTTGCATTTGCGTGAAGCTGGCTGGTTAAGAAGACCGTAGGATATTCCATGTATGCAAATTGATGAAGACCTAAATAAATCTACATAATATTATTCTACAAAGAGCTACACAGATTCCATAAGAATTTTGCTGCAGACTTTGTGCCCTGCACTCTAATGCAATGTTCTAGACTTGCATGCTGTACAGTCTGCAGTCAAAATGGAGCCTTAGTACTCCATCTTGGAACCAAACTAGAGAGGGACCCCTTGCTTATCAATACCCAAACATGTATTTATGCGGAGAAAATACGAACCTTATAAATACCACCTCCAGCCCTCTCCTGTCCTCCCTGCCACCAAAACTGTTTCCAATTTCCAATTCAGTTTTTTGAGTTCTCTACTGCAAGGCATCGATCATGGTTGCTGTCACTTACGATATGGAAATCCCTTCCTCAATTCCTGCACCTAAATTGTTCAAGGCCTTTGTCCTTGACTCCCACAATCTCATCCCTAAAATTTTGCCAGCAGCTGTTAAGAGCGTTGAATTCGTTGAAGGGAATGGAGGGGCTGGAAGCATCAAGTTGATCACTTTTGGCGAAGGTAAGTTTCCCTCGGTATCACAAACTTGTTCATACATACATCTTTTAGCTAACGTGCTGCTTGAATCTAACATAAAACAACCAAAGTAGCTCTAAGGATAGAATTGCTTAACTCTTCACACTTACAAGTACGCTAATTAATGAGTGTTTTCACTTTACAGGCACAAGCCAACTTAAACACATGAAACAACGGGTTGATGGACTTGACAAGGAAAATTTCACCTATAGTTACAGCGTTGTTGAAGGCAATGCACTAATGGGCGAGCTTGAATCAATCTCTTACCATATTAAAGTTGTACCTTCTGCTGATGGAGGATCAGTCTGCAAAAACAGAAGTTTCTATCACATGAAAGGTGATAGCATGATCACTGAAGAGCAAATTAAGGCCGGCAAAGAGAAGGCCATGGGGATTTTCAAGGCTGTTGAGGCATACCTCCTAGCGAACCCAGATGCCTATAACTAATATTGCCACCTCTTGCTGCATACGCAATGCGGATCAAATGAGTTTGTGTGATTTTTTGTTTCTCGTTCTTTGGCTACGGTGCCTTTGCTCAGTAAATGGACTACAGTCATGTAATATATATGAAGTTTGTCATAATAAACGGAAGTTTAAGGAACTTTGATAAGAAATCTTTTTTTGATGAGCCCGTGCAATTTTACTCTAAGTTCCAAGCATAAAGAAGCATCGGTTGCCAAATCTATCCACTAAATGTTTAGTTTTGATTTACGTGGGATATGAACAAAGCATAAGAGGGACTTGGAAGCCTTGATCCGTACTCCCTAAAAAACGGAGCTGCCTCTTGTTGCTTAATGAGCTACATGCATAGAGAAAAATGCTCAAATTAGAAACAAATCCGCAGAAGGAAAAATTAGAAAAATGCTTAATGAACCACATGGATAAAAGATTGCTACGAATCTTTTACCATGTGGCCTCCTTCAAAACTACTGGCATTATGTTCAAGAAGTGAAAAAGGATAGAAGGTCAAAGCAGGAAAAATTAGTCTCTTCTTAACCATTGCAGAGTGAGAATCTATACGAAGATCAAAGTATGAATCTCATTTAAACATGCGAAAAAGGGCATTGCCAGTCTCATTAACGGTCCAGGAAATGCGTTGCAAAGTCATCAGGCGCCCTGAGTGTCTGGGACCTTAAAGGTATGACGCGATTCAACCACCCCTATGACGGTTGTTTCAGATATACAAACCCTAACCATAAGTCCACACATTGTTTCGATAGGATAAATTTGCAACCAAAGGTATAAACACCCTAAGGAGATTTATGGAAGATGACCCGTTTCTTTTATGATATTGTACTGCCCACCTCAATAGGCCACACATTGTTTCGATAGGATAAATTTTCACTTGTCGTTATTGTTTTGTCGCTATATAAAAGCCACTAGAAACATTTAAAGACAATTGATTGTCGCTATATAAAGAGCAGGAGGAAAATTCTTCCAATCGAGGTAACAGCCAAATTTTTCCCCCTACAACCCGGGTAGGAGCCAAAGTTTGTTCCTAATACAAATAGCTACTATCGGCGTTTTAAATTAAATTCATTACTTTCAAAATCTTCTTTTGGCGCCTTGCATGTACATTAAGCTTGTTAAGATAGACGTAAACTTCTTATCAAATATGGAGGATGAATGTTTACTGGCACTTGAAACTATGATGACTATCTTGCCATTTTCTGAACCAACAAAAGAAGACTTGCGTATCGAATAACAAATATCGAAGATATGTGCTAGTACCGCAGCAGCAACACAGACATTCCTTCCTTTTTGTCCAGGAAGTATACAAAAGGACATTCACATTGAGACGCTATCATACATAGACACACAAGAGATTGACTGTGCATGCAAACAGTGCACTTTATATATCATTTGACGATGTTATGTCTCTTGATTTGAATAAGGATTTCACAAATACAAGCAAAAGCCTGCTAGGCTGAAAAACTTTAACAAGGCGATCTAGACAAAACTTGAGGTAAAAAAAAAAAAAAAGTGGAGACGGGTAAATCATTTCTAATACCACGTTGAAGCATGATCTCTATCCCAAACATAAGCTCGTAGGAAGGATAAACCCACATAATTAAAGAAATGAATCCACCACTTAATTATTGCTAGCGAATCTGAAAAATAACAACATAATTCAAAACGATTTAGAAGGCTATAGAGTTCGAGAATACTATCCGAGGGGTACGAAGCTTGAAGGCGGGAGTAAGGGGAAGGAAAAGAAAAACACATCGGTGAACAATAGCGGAGGCAGCGGGGGGCACAGGGGGGCGCGTGCCCACCTGCTGCCTCCTTCACAAATGGTTGTACTATATGGTGATGTCTAGATGAGGGGGCGGAGAGGGTGGGAGGGAGGGAGAGAGAGATAGAGGAGCAGAAGAAGAAGAAGAAGAGAGGCGGTGGTTTGTTTCGAAGGTTTCAGTCTAGCAGAAAGGTTGCAATAGTGGGTTTTATGAAATGGATTTACAGGTTTCAGGTTGCCTCTGATTAGAGTTCTTGAAAGAACCTGGTTATTTTGTCTTGTTTGGGAATAGATCCCTGTACAGGGACTTGGGTTTAGTTACACTTTTCAATATTTTATTATGTCTGACTTTTACATTTATGAATGTGTATATACATATCATAAATGTATATCTATTTACATCAATTAACATGAATAAATAAACAAATTCACAAACGCTTTCATGAACAAAATGTCATGTTCATGTTCAATTCATTTAATAAACGAGCCTTAAAATTGTGCTCATATTCGGTTCATTTATTTTGTGAACGAACGTGAACGAGGGTTTTATTTAAAAAAATGCTCCTAAAATGTGACGTTTGCTAAAACGCATCAAAAAATACGAGACTTTGACAAATTACACTTAAATTAGGAGATCACAGTAAAAGACGCATTAGAAGAACGACACTCAAATAAACGAATTTTATACTGTATTTTGTTGACGCAACTCCAATCTTTATGTCTGTAATCGTCTTAATCTTTGTTCACTTAATGTAACTGTCTTGTTAGGTGTTACTCATAAAATTGTGAGTGATTCACTCATGCTCATTCGACCTTCGCTCGTTTGAGTTCTCTGTTTGTTGGTTTAATACACTGTCACAATAGCTAGGCTTAGGATTTTTTTTCCTATATCAATTAGGTGCCCACCCCATGCACAATTTCTGGCTCCGCCACTGACAAGTGGCATTCTAACAAATTTTGAAAAAAATTGACATAAAATAAAAATCTTAATAGTAAGTAATTGCCTATAAAAATATGTTTAGTTTTCACAAGTTAAAATTCATCAGAAAATATAGTTAGAAAAATTTAAAGGTCAAGTTTGATATAATAATAATAGTTTGTTAACTTATTTTTCTGTTATTTAAGATTTATTTTACTGAATATAACAATAAACACGTATACATGATGTTTGAATTTTTTTTTATATAACAAAATTTGTAATATTAATTTCATTTTCGCACACGCATCGCGTGTGCCACGGTGACTCGTAATAATTAATTAATGTTTGGGTGTGAAATTTCTTGAGGTAAAATTTCAGATGGTACAAATACGATTTTTCTATCATAAGCATCATCCATTTTGGGGTTTTTTTAATTTCTTTTTTGGGACTTAGAAAACTGTCAAAATGCAATAGGAAATGCATATATACCAATTTTATAAATAGAAAAATATATTTCTCAGGAAAACATAGGGCTTTATTGTAGGCTGACTTTCGGCTGGATATTGACAGCGCAGAAAATGAGTTCCATGACATGGTGAGCCACAAACTCTAAAACAATATTGAAGACTTCTACTAGCCATTCAAGGCGTCAGTTTACAATAATTTCTTGCTACTTTCTGAAGGATCTGGGCTTTCATTGTTGCACTTTACTTGCTACTTCGCTGTATTGAAGACTTCTACTAGCCATTCAAGGCGTCAGTTTACAATAATTTCTTGCTACTTTCTGAAGGATCTGGGCTTTCATTGTTGCACTTTACTTGCTACTTCGCTGTATTCATGCACAATTTTTTATTTTTAACTTAACGCACCAGATTAAGGCTGCGGTGTATATGGTGCTTTATTTTGGTCGAAACATAAAGCAACACAAAGCTTTACAATATTAGACTGGATTTTTCTTAATATCTCTTTTTACGAGAATAAGAAGTGTACAACTTACAAAAAAAATACTTAGTATTAACTCCAGGGACTGAAGTCCATTTATTGAGCCAACTCGCGAAAACCAAACAACGAGAAACAAAAAATCACACTACAACTCAAACTTTAATCATATATTAAAGTGCGCCCACATGTGATAATTTAGTTATAGGCATCTGGATTTGCATGGAGGTAGGCCTCAATAGCCTTGAAAATATTCAAAGCCTTGTCTTTGCCGGCCTTGATTTTCTCTTCATCGATCTTGGCATCACCCTTGGTGTGATAGATGCTTCTGTTCTTGCAGATCGATCCTCCATCAGCAGAAGGTACAATTTTAATATGGTAAGTAATCGACTCAAGTTCGTCCATCAAAGCATCGCCTTCAATGACACTGTAACTGTAGGTAAAGTTTTCCTTATCAAGTCCGTCGACGCGGTGCTTCATGTGCTTAAGTTGGCTTGTTCCTGCAAAGCATATTGATGACGAACACATATTAGCTTCAAGACTTGCATAATGACACTACAAAATGTATGTCACTAAAAATTTCTGATCTTTTTTTCTTCTTGCGGGACTCAAACAAGACATTATCTAGACACTTGAAAGATTGTGATGCTTGGAAAAGCTTACCTTCGCCAAAAGTGATCACCTTGACGCTTCCTACACCTCCGTCTCCTTCAACATACTCAACGCTCTTAACAGCTGCCGGCAGGATTTTTGGGACAAGGTTATCCGAATCAAGGACAAAGGCCTTGAACAATTTGGGGGCAGAAATTGAGGAAGTGACCTCCGTGTCATAAGTGATGGCAACCATGATGATTCCCCTTTTCACGAAACTGCTCACGAAATGAAGAAGGAAGAAGAAATGAGAGGATATGAGAATTGTAGTATGTTCGGGTGTGAAGGTATGAGAGGACTGGAGGTGGTATTTATAGGGAGAGTAGACCCTTTGGCTGGCTGCTTTCTCTTCAATTACATGTTTGATTATTGAAAACCAAAGGGTCCCTGTCTCGCTTGACTCCAAAATGAAGTCATCTAGGCTCCATTATGACTACGTTAATATACTTTGTACATGTACGGACGAATATAAGAGATGCGCTCGCCTTATTCAAATTTGTTGTCAAGGTTTGGGATGATGCTTTAATTTTAAACCAAAAAAGTGGGATAGGATTGTTGATTTATAGAGAAAAAGAAAAAGAGACGTACATTACGAGAATCGATACTCTCATTCAAAGAATAAATGTGATCTGGTTATTATTTTAAATTTTTCGGAGTAGATACACCATCATCTTATTTTGTACTACTCTAGAGATCTTCGTGATCATATAACTTATTTAGAATATCCCTTTATTATTCTTTTTCGAAGAGATAAATTCGCTCTAAAGTTTCACCATACATACTCTGATCTTCATTTTTAGAGGAATTATTGATTTTTTCCCGAAGGCAAGTTGAGGGGTCAGAGAAAACAATACTTATTGACATTATGTGCAGGACTCGGTCATTGTTATTATTTGTTATGACAAGTCCAACAAATCCAACAAAAAGAAAGAAAAGTCATGTTATTAAAGCAAGCAGCCTGGCATTATTGACCCAAAATCCAAAAGGAACTGTATAATGGCCCATCTTCTAGTAGTTCTCAACGCAGAAGGGAAAAAAAAACGTTTTCAAATAGTTGTGTTTATACTATGTATAGCTCTCCGTTATATTTAAAGACGTAAGTTAAACAAATTCTATTGCGTAGTATTAGTAAAACTACATGGTGCATAACAAATGTGCCAAAACTTTAATCTCAGCATGCCTTTCTAATAGGAAAACTTGCCCAGTAACCCGAGACAAGATCGGGTCGATTTATAAAATACAGTACATCATAAGGTCTTAAAGAGTGTATTAATGTGTACTAAAAAAGGCAGTAACATTTTTTAAAAAAATTCTTATTTGATTATAAAAAATAGATAGCGACACAGTGGAGCCGTTATATACTTGCCTTCTTTAAATTTTTACTTTAAGTTGTCAATTAATATTTTAAATGAATATTAGCTTAACACTTATAGTAGTAGAATAGTCATACTTGTGCCATATAAAGCTAAATAGCGAATAGGATTGTGGTTGAAATTAAAAAGTGGTCAGGCTATAACATATCCCTTTTAAATTGTAGATTTTACATATGAGTATAATTCTTTAATTTTAAAAGTTTTTGAGGTGTTACATGTTTTTCGAAGGTTATTATAATGATTAAGTAGAAATTTATATGAAATAAAGTTGCATTTCAAATTAAATTTAATAGGACTTATGTATACACCTTATTACTTTCAAGTTAGTTATTATTGTCTGCAAAAATAAATTTGACAGAATGACCACATAATATCTAATATATATGTGTGTGTGTGTTTCTTTAATTCTTGTAAAATGCTAGTAATGATAAAATTAAATTGATGAATACAACGTGTCCTTATTTTGAAGTGTTGGAATTATTTTTTACATCTTCAATGACTTGTCGCCAAATTATAGTTTTTATATCTACTAAGTGCACTCATAGTTTTTTTTTTTTTCATGAAATTTTAATTAAGTATAAATAAAGAAGTCACTTCATTGATGGTAAGGCCCTATGCAAAAACAAACCGGTTAATTGTTTGTTTTGTATAATTACATAGATTTGTTTTACATTCTAAAGATTTTAAATGTTCTTAAATATAGTAATTAAGAATTATTTGACTTAATTGTACCCTTTTTTCTAATATATACATGATTTGTTTTCAAAATCTCATATATACGATGTAATCACTTTGATAATTTTACGGTGTTATCAAAGCAAAAAATTATCATATAATTGTACTATTGATCTTATAAATTACATTAATAAATTTTTCAATGATTATGTTATGTGTAAATATATATACATTTATTACATTAATAATAAACCTAAATTAACTACAACATGATTTTTTTTCTTCTAAATCTCATATGTGTTTTTTGTTTTCTAGATACATGATTTTTAATCATTGTATGAGACAATTAGTTTTAAGGACACAATAGTCAAAATTAAATCCTAATAAATCAGTATATATTTTTTTACAATTAGTTCTCAAATTATATAAGGCTTTCTAATATACCATCACATAGTTCTCACAAAATTAAATAAACTTAAAAATATGGATCACATATCCAAAATAATATTTGTATAACTTTTAAATACACTAACATGTTTAGTATATAGCCTTAAATCCTTTTCAACTATCAGTTTTATTAAGCTTTATCATTATTACAATTTTAATTAATAATAATTAGATAGTCATTTGTTGGTCGTGTGGTAATACCCAAAAAAAGAAGGTCAATTTTTTAGTTTACCAAAAGGATTCTAAAAGTTGCACAAAAAAAAAAGGATTCTAAAAGCTATATATTATATTTGATAAATCTTTGCATCGATACAGTAAGCATATATTCAAATATAATAAATATGAATCAATTGTTACATTATTTTTATTGTTTCAATCTCAATTGTAACATCAATTTTTTTCCTCTTTTAAATCTAATATGTTATTTTTATTTTTTTGATATATGAATTTTTATATTGATATTAGAAAGTTCTTTTAACTATCCAATAGTTAAAAGTAAGTCCTACTCTGTTAGTTCATTAATTAGTTAGAGTTTTAGAAAGTTTAGAATTAGTTTTTCAATTATAAGGCTTACTGATATACAACTTAACTTATCAAGAAATAAGAACCACATCCCATATGATATTATTTTCATTTTTTAGATGTATGAATTTATAAATTCATATTATAGAGTGGTTTTAAGGATACAATAGTCATATCATATTATTTCATCTTAAAGGTTTTAAATATTCTCAAATATAGTAATTAAGAATTATTTAATTTGATTGCATCTTCTTTTATATAATACATATGTGATTTTTTTTTTTAAAAACTCATATATGCTTATATAGCCACTTTGTTGATCGTCCTGTCTTATCAAAGTAAAAAATTATCCTGTAATTTGATTATTGATATTATATAGTATATAAATAATTTTTGCAATGACTATCTTATGTGTAAATAAACATACATTTATTATATTATAATAAACTTAAATTAACTGTAACATAATTTTTTTCTTCTAAATATCCATAAGTTTATTTTTTAGATATGTGATTTTTTGTCTTTGTATGAGAGAGTTAGTTTTTAGAACACGATAGTCAAAATCAAATCCTGAAAATTTCATATAATTAGAGTTTTATAATTAATTTTCACATTATATAAGGTTTCCTCATATAGCCCTTATATAGTTCTTGTAAAAATAAATAAACTTAAAATTAGGGATCACATTAAAATTAATATTTGCATACATTTATATACATTTACATGAACAGTATATAAAACTTTTAAGTCCTTTTTAACTACCATATTTATGAATAAGCATTATCATTGTTACAATTTTAATGAATAATAATTGTACAATCAATTGTTGTTTGTGTTTCCATCCAAAAAATAACGTCAATTTTTTTTAATTTTATCAAAAGGATTCTAAAAGTTACTATACTATATTAACAAATCATTAAATCAATTACGGTAAGCAAGTTTTATAATTAAAAAAATTAAATAATTATTACATAATTTTTATTGTTTCAATCTCAATTGTAGTATTATTTTTTTCTCTTCTAAATCTAGTATGTTATTTTAATTTTTAAGATATAGGAATGTTTATATTTATATTAGAGAGTGATTTGAAGGATACAATAGTCAAAATTAAGTTCTACTAAGTTAGTTCATCAATCAGTTAGAGTTTTAGAACTTTTAAAATTAGTTTTTCAATTATATAAGATTTAATAATATGAAAATTAACTTATCAAGACATAAGAACCTCATCCAAGATATTATTCTCAATTGTAGCACCATTTTTTCTCTCTTATAAATCTATTATGTTATTTTCGTTTTTAAGATATTAAAATTTTTATATTCATAATAAAGAGCAGTAGTGACTCCGATATATTATTTTGCACCCTTTGGAGTCAAATATTGGTACCGCCACTTCTTGATGCTTTTGTGATGAGATATCACTCCCAAATGAAAGATAATAATGTAAGGGAGGTACTGAAAAAAGTTTGGGTATTTTTGGACATGTATACAATTTTTTTCGAATTTTCAAAGAAAAAATCATCATAAAATACAAAAAAAATCATAAATCATAGAATAAAAGGGAGAAAAATCTGAAACTTTGTGGAATACGTTGCCTCGATTGTAGCATCGTGCAACGTTGTCGCTAGGCAAGAAGAATTCACGAGACGGCAGCTACTAGGCTGCCACGCGCTACTAAAATCATAGCGCGCGTGCGGCCCAGAACATCTAAGGGCATCACAGACCTGTTATTGCCTCAAACTTCCGTGGCCTGTAAGGCCATAGTCCCTCTAAGAAGCTGGGGAGTCATGTCGCATGGCAAATTCCCGCTACAACGCATCGAAGGCTAAGCGTCGTTGCCAACCCGGCCGTGTTTTCTAGCGTCCGAGTCACCCGGTGCCTCGTTTCCAAGCACTGCCATCAACAACACCGTCTGCAAGCTGACCTTTGCTCTGAGATGTCCTGCCAAGAAGCACGTTCGGTCCCCGCATCCAATCCTGACACGGGGAGGTAGTGACAATAAATAACAATACACTACAAGAAACAGGGCCTTTAGCGACCGCAGGATGCGGTCGCTAAAGGTATAAAAGCGGTTGCTAAAAGGTTTTAGCGACCGCCGATTAGCGGTCGCTAAAACGGTCGCTACAGGCCAGGTCGCTAAATTTTAGCGACCGCTTTTAGAAATCGGTCGCTAAATTTAGCGACCGCGTTGACTATATTTAGCGACCGTCTCGAGCGGTTGCTAAATATTTTTTTAAATTTAAATATTCAATTTATTCATAATTTTAATTAAATATTATTATATTTTGCGACTGAATTAGCGACCGCTAATTATTTTAATAATTTTTTAATAAATTGTTTTTTTTAAAAAAAAAAATTTTAATTTAGCAACCGCTTTTATCAATTTATTCATAATTTTAATTAAATATTATTATATTTTGCGACTGAATTAGCGACCGCTTTTGGCGGTCGCTAATTATTTTAATAATTTTTTAATAAAAAATTTTTTTTAAAATTTTTTTTTTAATTTAGCAACCGCTTTTAGCAATTTTTCACTACTCTGCAGAGCGACCAACCCAGACATCATCTTCTTCATTCCTCAATGAAGAAGGCACGTTCGTTTCATTTATAGCAAATTTTGCATTTTATTTGGTAAAATAAGTAAACTCTTATCATTACACTATCAATGAAACTAATATCATATAATTCCAAAACTCACGAGGCAAGGCTTAACACAACTTTTTCATTTGATTAACAATCATATCCAAAATTACAATTAACAAAGTTCACTCTCCATAATAGACATAGTCGTGATCCAAAAATTAAGAAACGAACTAAACACCTAGACTAGGACCAACCAAGAAAGTAACTACTCTTGAAACTGCACGAACTCATCAACGTCCAAATTCATAACGTTTGTACTGTGAGAAACATTTTCTGGCAAGGAAGTGCCAAGGTTGTCATTTTCTTCACGGATTGTTGAAAGCACGCTAGATCTAATACCTTCTCACCACCTGGAGAATCACCAACACTAGGCATAGGCCCCCACTGCATGAAACAAAAGAATTTAGTCAACAAACTCAATGAAACAGCCCATGTATTTAACATAAAAAAAAAGAAACTTCTAATAATACCAATATAAAAATATGCAACCCATATATCAGCCTATGTATTCAGTTCAAAGCAACATAATTGCACTTGGCTCCCACAATCTATTCACAGAAGAAACAAATCATTTTTCTCAACAAGACGCTCCACAGTTTATGTAACTGTCAAGTTATATAAACTGTAAATGAACCATTTCAAGTAGAAGTAACACCATAGGTGGCCAAGTTAAGAAAAATGGTCTCATGAAAGTCCAAGAAAATCTGAAGCAAAGCGCACTTGACTAAAATGAATTGCATATGTATCTGTGTATGCAAGCTAATAGATATGCATATAACGAACTGTGGTAGCTTAAGAATTGTAACTGAAGCATCTCCAGTCTACACATGAACAACTCGGACATAACCATAGCTAAAAAATCATTTGCAAATTCCAATAATTACTCAAGAGTTAAGCATCTAAAGCAGATGACACCACCACTACGCATTTCTCGGAAAGGCAACAAATTTTTAACTAGTTTGATACTTAAATCTATTCAACAGGTAAAAAACTCATCCAAGAAAATAGAAGATAATTACTAAGAGTTATCTCACCTGGTGTTTCTTTTTTGGAGGGTCAAATGATGTAATATCTCCTTCGTAAAAGTTACAGAGTAACAGTCAAGAGACCAAATATATCAGAATCACTTGTGACAAATCATATAATTTTTCAACAAAACCCAAACCTAATGCTAGGTAAACAAGGAAAAAAAGGCATAATGAGAAATGGAAGGAGTCTTATCCTGCAAATGATGCCTAATTTCTAGGTGTATCTTGCAGTGGCTCCAATTTGAGTCTCTTGGTACTTAATTTTGGCTTTCTGCGGTAGGTATCTACATTTAGTTTCAATCAAGACCAAACACAACTGAGCCTTGAGTTGATTTTGATATAACGTTTTCCAAACCTCTTTATACATAAATTCAAAGCTCAGCAAAATATCAACTAATTAACCAAAAGGCACTTGGCAGCCAAATTGACTTGAGAGAAACATAATAAAGCCAGATATAAGGCATTAAAAAAGCGGGATATCCATGGTTTCGAAGTAGCATGATAGAACTGTAAAAAAGACCTAATCTTTTCTATTTGGTTTATCTGAATTGAGCAATTTACATTATAGTGCTATACATAGAACCAAGGAGACATGTGTGAAAGGCACTTAAAGAAAGAAACTCTACTTCTGGGTTCTTGGCAGAGCAATATACAAGAACATTCTATATCACAAACAAATGAGTAACTCACATCACCAGCCAAGTTTGTCTCAATCATCTTCCTTCCCACCTGTATTAAAAGGTTTTGTTGTTATAAGATTATCGTACAAATATGAAGCACCTTCTAGCACATCCACAAACATGTTTTCATTTTTCTAGTTATTGAACAAACTTTTGATCCATCATAGACAAGTGTACCTATTCATTAAGAGGAGAGGAAGGATATCAATATGCTCCAAGTGCAGAGTACCTTCTCTCTGGCTCAACCAATTGCTTGCTTGAAGTACCCACGTCTGGTCTTCTGGCAAATCAAAGTCAGTAGAGATAATATACTCTCCTGCTACCGTTTGTCACTAAATGGTAGCAAATCACAATTACAGATCTAGGTTTCTCTCAGTATAAACAGAAAATTACAATTTGGCTCTTAGAAAGTTAAAACATGAGTAGAGATACAAGAGATAAGAACAATTATAGATACAAGATAAGCGAAGAATTGCAGATCCAAGAGATAGAGATTCAAGAGGCTGAAAAGGCGGAAGAATTACATGAGCGCTGTGGGTTACGTGGCCTGCTTCATGCTATCGTGGTCCTTCGCAGCGGCGGCAAGGAAGGCAACGGCGAAAGGCTAATTCCGGTACTTGGGGTGGTGGGAAAGGGAGGAGAGTGGGGGAGCCGCAGATGTGCGGTGGGGGGAAGTGAGAAAGAGGAATGAGAAGGAAATTAGTTTAGAGAGGACGGGAGTCCAAATTAGGGCAAGGTAAAAAAATTGCTCATTGAATTTAGCGACCGCCACGCGGTCGCTAAGTAGCGGTCGCTAAATCTCGTACCAAAAAAATTGTTGACCAAGTCAGAATCAGGGTAAGATTAGCGACCGCTAATGATAGCGGTGGCAAAAGTGGTCGCCAAAGGCCTACTTTAACGACCGCAACAGTGACGGTCGCTAAATTGCGGTCGCTAAAGCCTCAATTTCTTGTAGTGATACCGGGCTCTTCGAGTCTGGTAATTGGAATGAGTACAATCTAAATCCCTTAACGAGGATCCATTGGAGGGCAAGTCTGGTGCCAGCAGCCCGGTAATTCCAGCTCCAATAGCGTATATTTAAGTTGTTGCAGTTAAAAAGCTCGTACAGAAGACAACTGGCAACACAATGTCAACACCTTAAAAAAACACAGCTAACTGCCTGAGTAATCAAAAACTTATGCTTTGGTTCATGTTTCTCCACAACAGTACAGAGCCCTCAAACTTTCTTGCTTAGCCTCTATGACCACAGCCAGTCTGAAATGTTTGGTCACCTCCCCAAGGGTTCAAACCACACCCGATACCCACCCCACAGTAGTCTTAAGACATCTCTTACGCCTCTAGGGGTTTACGAATGCCCCGGTCCCTTATTTCTTAAATAGTGGGAAAAAAAATAGAATGGACAAAATGAAACCAAGAAAACAAATCGATGTAAGCGTAAACCCTCAGAGCGATGCTCTCGTACCATCTAAACAGAGAGAGAGAGCGGCCAAACTATCCTCTATACATAAGTAGGATATTAAAAGTATTCCAACATATGCTATACACGTTTGCTTATTTAATTATACATAATGCAGGGTGAGCGTGTACTATTGCCAACAGCCTCATCTAATTTTTTCCTATTCTTCCTAATACATTTGCAAATACTTGATGGATTCTTTTTCTGTCTTAACTTGTTATTGTTCAAGCTTCAATCCACATGCCATGAATTGGATATCAGGATGGATCATACCGCTCAGAATGGTAAACTGTTGAACGTCTTCTTCGCAAATATGCTGCTATGTATGACATAAAGATTTTCGTGTATGTCTCTCTCTATCTCTCTCTCTCTCTCTCTCACACACACACACACACACACACATACACATACACATACACACATACACACACACACACACACACACACACACACACACACACACACATACACTTACACATGCACGCACGCACGCACGCATGCACGCAAGGCGTGCACACTGTATATCTGAATTTTTATATGCATGTAGGCGTGGTAGGAAGATCTATCCCACCGGTTCAGAACTGCTTTGTTAATGCATGTCGTAACTTTAACTTGAGAAATGTTGTGTTATTCAGTCGATATGATGTCCATGCTTATATCAATTCTATCGAAGATATCACTTCTTGCTTCATGTCTACATTAGAAGCCCCCACTTCCTGAGAATTCAGATGCTTTTTCTTTTCTTAATCTGATGTTTCAAGTCCTCTGAAAACTATATAGCATGAAGCTTCTTCACCTATAACCACTGATGTGGGTCTTACTCAAGAAGCGAATGGGATACCTCTTTCAAAAGAACTCAACATGACAATTATTTCATATCTAATTGCGTGAAAAGACCATAAACAAAATACTTAATGCAACTAATTCCTAGCTAGTAGAGCTTTTGCTATCTATGGGAGCTCCCCAGGTGACCTCCATATCTAAAGATAGAGCATGGATCGGACTTTCTGTGAAAGATGCTAAGAACCCAACCCTTTGGTTCGAATCAAACTCTGCGGATATACTGACCTCCTAAATATCATTTTGCACTTTGACTTTTGATTAGATTTGAGCCCCTAGTCATCAATGTTGCGTAACGTATCTAAAACACGTACCATAAAACAATAAAGTTTGATGTACCCATACAAAACTAAGGCAAAAAATATGCATATAGTTCGATTACATAACAAACTCTGTACATGACTACAACCACTCATGCAACGCTCTGTGTCTTGACAGAGAGCCAAGAGAGAAAAACAACGTACGCCCAATATTTCAGTTGTTACAACCGAAACAATTGCATGCATGCCAAAGTACGGAAGGTCGTGAATTTGTCAAAAAACACTCGATCATAAAAAGCAACAGATAAACGTCGGGCTTTACAGCGACGCGCACAAACAAACGTCGAAGAAACATGTTGATCACTCAAAATGTAAGAAGGGGGTACCTTTACACTAGCGCGCACCAACGTCGAGCTTCGGAATGCGATCTTCAGTGCCTCTACAGCGACATGCATGAAACGATCCTTGATTTTCTCATCACAACATCCGTTACGGCAGCAGGGTCGGGGGAAAGACCACCACGTAGTGGTGGTTGGGGGCTGGGGGGTTGGGCTGTGGGGGTGGGGTACAGTGCGGGTGCGAGTGGTGACGGTGCTGTGTGCGGGGAGGAGACAGTCGTGCGTGGAAGCGGGAGACAGAGTGCGGGTTGGTTCGGATTGGGGGAAAGTCCCGGTTGGAGGGAAATATGGGGGTCGAGGTGGGGTGGGGGGGGACCGCAGTAGGGTAGGGGGTGGGGTAACCTACGGGTTGAGATGGGGGGGGGGGGTGAGGTGGACTGGGGTAGGCAGAATTTTGGAGGGAATGGGGTCTGAAGGGATTGGCCGATTAGGGGAGAAGGGTTGGGCGGAGTGCACGATGTGGGTCAAAAGTGGGGAGGGGTATTTTGGGGAAGGGGAAATAGGGAGGTTTAAAACCCATTTTTTTTTCCAACCAACCCCACTTTTCAGGAATTTTAAACTTTGGCCCCCTCTTTTCCAAAAAAAAACCATCAACCCCAAATAATTAACTACAAAACCCATGTTTTAATAATTTTCCCTTAGCAAAATTCTCCAGTTTTTTTGCTTGAAAGGCAAATGACAAATAATAGACACATAAGTATTGAAATTACAAGCTGAACTTGCTTGACCAGGAATAAGCATCTCCATATGCTGCCGTATTTATTTATGCCTTGAACCCACTGAAAACACCAAAAATGTATAGAAAGAAAAGTCGTTGGTATGAAAGAAGCCGGGTGTTGTTAAAATGGGTTGCGCCACCTTCGAGATAAAGCCTGCTGTGCTGGTATGAAGACTGGACCCCTTTTACTTTTGTCACTTTTTTTTCTTTTCGTCGATGCCCGAAACAAAAATGAAGACACGAGTATGTTATGATATTCAACTAATGAAGATTCGATTTTTCACCATACCTCGTGATATCCTTCTCGAAATTAATCCTTTTCAGTGCTTAACTTCTCATGGGCTCTGTGAACGAGGGCACGTTTGGCTTCTCATGGGTCTGTGAACGAGGGCATGTATTCACCGACAGTGGCGGAGCCAAAAATTGTGCATGGGGTGGGCACCTAATTGATAAAGGAAAAAAAAATCATAAGCCTAGCTATTGTGACAGTGTATTAAGCCAACAAACAGAGAACTCAAACGAGCGAAGGTCGAATGAGCATGAGTGAATCACTCACAATTTTATGAGTAACACCTAACAAGACAGTTATATTAAGGGAACAAAGATTAAGACGACTACAGAGATAAAGATTGGAGTTGCGTCAACAAAATACAGTATAAAATTCGTTTATTTGAGTGTCGTTCTTCTAATACGTCTTTTACTGTGATCTCCTAATTTAAGTGTAATTTGTCAAAGTATCGTATTTCTCGATGCGTTTTAGCAAACGTCACATTTTAGGAGCATTTTTTTAAAAATAAAACACTCATTCACGTTCGTTCACAAAATAAATGAACCGAATATGAGCACAATTTTAAGGCTCGTTTATTAAATGAAAGCCACTATTGCAACCTTTCTGCTAGACTGAAACCTTCGAAACAAACCACCGCCTCTCTTCTTCTTCTTCTTATGTTCCTCTATCTCTCTCTCCCTCCCTCCCTCCCTCCCTCTCCGCCCCCTCATCTGGACATCACCATACAGTACAACCATTTGTGAAGGAGGCAGCAGGTGGGCACGTGCCCCCCTATGTCCCCCGCTGCCTCCGCTACTGTTCACCGATGTGTTTTTCTTTTCCTTCTCCTTACTCCCGCCTTCAAGCTTCGTACACCTCGGATAGTATTCTCGAACCCTATAGCCTTCTAAATCGTTTTGAATTATGTTGTTATTTTTCAGATTCGCTAGCAATAAGTGGTGGATTCATTTCTTTAATTATGTGGGTTTATCCTTCCTACGAGCTTATGTTTGGGATAGAGCCGTGGTATTAGAAATGATTTACCCGTCTCCACTTTTTTTTTATTTTTTATTTTTTGCCTCAAGTTTTGTCTAGACCGCCTTGTTAAAGTTTTTCAGCCTAGCAGGCTTTTGCTTGTATTTGTGAAATCCTTATTCAAATCAAGAGACATAACATCGTCAAATGATAATATAAAGTGCACTGTTTGCATGCACAGTCAATCTCTTGTGTGTCTATGTATGATATCGTCTCAATGTGAATGTCCTTTTGTATACGTCCTGGACAAAAAGGATGGAATGTCTGTGTTGCTGCGGTACTAGCACATATCTTCGATATTTGTTATTCGATACGCAAGTCTTCTTTTGTTGGTTCAGAAAATGGCAAGATAGTCATCATAGTTTCAAGTGCCAGTAAACATTCATCCTCCATATTTGATAAGAAGTTTACATCTCTATCTTAACAAGCTTAATGTACATGCAAGGCGCCAAAAGAAGATTTTGAAAGTAATGAATTTAATTTAAAAAGCCGATAGTAGCTATTTGTATTAGGAACAAACTTTGGCTCCTACCCGGGTTGTAGGGGGGAAAATTTGGCTGCTACCTCGGTTGGAGGAATCTTCCTCCTACTCCTTATATAGCGACAATCAATTGTCTCTAAATGTTTCTAGTGGCTTTTATTTAGTGACGCTAAAAAAATGCTGCTAATAATTGTTACTGAAAGTGTTAGAAGAAAAGTCGCTTGAAACATTTAGCGACTATTAATTGTCACTATACATGGGGTTGAAGGAAGATTCCTACAACCGAACAAACTTTGGCTCCTATCCGGGTTATAGGAATCTTCCTTCAACCACACGTATAGTGAATATCATTTTCTTCAAATGCGAATATCAAATTAAATAGGAAGAATTACAAAATTAACTGAAGGCGGCAGTGTACACACGTAGTTACATTTTCTTATAACGAAAAGATTAACAAGATATGTAACGAACTCAGTAGCTGAACTTGCTTGACCTGGAAAAAGCTACGAGTTAGTTATTGAATGAAAAGATTGCCGAAAAGCCAGCCATATTGATGTCCCAGAAAACAGTCATGTTGCTGAAATATAGAAAGAAAAGTGTTGGGAAGGGCCATCTTCTAGATTATAAAGAAAGTCTGTTGTTACGGAAGTCAACATGAGCACATGATACTCCCACGTAACAGTAACTCATTTCGTAATTTAAATAAGGGGATCACTAGCCAAGGAATATTTCCAAATTTTAAGTATATACCGAAAGAAAATTAAAGATAGTGTAAGATGTTAGAAAGCTTGCACAATATTATAGTGAAAACGAAAGAGTTTCCAGCTAAGTCAAATAATCAATTAGTCCATTATGGGTAGAGTTTCTTTCCGTTTCTTTTTTTTCCCGTATATTTCTTTATATCAATCAACAAAACAAGAACGACAAGTGAAAATTTATCCTATCGAACAATGTGTGGCCTATTGAGGTGGGCAGCACAATATCATAAAAGAAACGGATCATCTTCCATAAATCTCCTTAGGGTGTTTATACCTTTGGTTGCAAATTTATCCTATCAAAACAATGTGTGGACTTATGATTAGGGTTTGTATATCTGAAACAACCGTCATAGGGGTGGTTGAATCGCGTCATACCTTTAAGGTCCCAGACACTCAGGGCGCCTGATGACTTTGCAACGCATTTCCTGGACCGTTAATGAGACTGGCAATGCCCTTTTTCGCATGTTTAAATGAGATTCATCCTTTGATCTTCGTATAGATTCTCACTCTGCAATGGTTAAGAAGAGACTAATTTTTCCTGCTTTGACCTTCTATCCTTTTTCACTTCTTGAACATAATGCCAGTAGTTTTGAAGGAGGCCACATGGATAAAAGATTCGTAGCAATCTTTTATCCATGTTGTTCATTAAGCATTTTTCTAATTTTTCCTTCTGCGGATTTGTTTCTTATTCGAGCATTTTTCTCTATGCATGTAGTTCATTAAGCAACAAGAGGCAGCTCCGTTTTTTAGGGAGTACGGATCAAGGCTTCCAAGTCCCTCTTATGCTTTGTTCATATCCCACGTAAATCAAAACTAAACATTTAGTGGATAGATTTGGCAACTGATGCTTCTTTATGCTTGGAACTTAGAGTAAAATTGCACGGTCTGATCAAAAAAAGATTTCATATCAAAGTTCCTTAAACTTCCGTTTATTATGACAAACTTCATATATATTACATGACTGTAGTCCATTTACTGAGCAAAGGCACCGTAGCCAAAGAACGAGAAACAAAAAATCACACAAACTCATTTGATCCGCATTGCGTATGCAGCAAGAGGTGGCAATATTAGTTATAGGCATCTGGGTTCGCTAGGAGGTATGCCTCAACAGCCTTGAAAATCCCCATGGCCTTCTCTTTCCCGGCCTTAATTTGCTCCAGTGATCATGCTATCACCTTTCATGTGATAGATACTTCTGTTTTTGCAGACTGATCCTCCATCAGCAGAAGGTACAACTTTAATATGGTAAGAGATTGATTCAAGCTCGCCCATCAGTGCATCGCCTTCAACAACGCTGTAACTATAGGTGAAATTTTCCTTGTCAAGTCCATCAACCCGTTGTTTCATGTGTTTAAGTTGGCTTGTGCCTGTAAAGTGAAAACACTCATTAGTGCAGACTGATCCTCCATCAGCAGAAGGTACAACTTTAATATGGTAAGAGATTGATTCAAGCTCGCCCATTAGTGCATCGCCTTCAACAACGTTGTAACTATAGGTGAAATTTTCCTTGTCAAGTCCATCAACCCGTTGTTTCATGTGTTTAAGTTGGCTTGTGCCTATAAAGTGAAAACACTCATTAATTAGCTTACTTGTAAGTGTGAAGAGTTAAGCAATTCTATCCTTAGAGCTACCTTGGTTGTTTTATGTTAGATTCAAGCAGCACATTAGCTAAAAGATGTATGTATGAACTGTTAGCACATTTGTATTATTCATATAGGACTCTTCTCCTTTATCTCTATCTTGTATTCTTATCTCTATCTTGTAGCTAGTTTATAGCCATAGTATACTACTCTTATGTTCTATAAATTGTACTCAGGAAAATACATTTAATAATATCAGAATATTTTCCAAATACCCTAAGTTTCTACATGGTATCAAAGCCTATGCCGATCATCTAAATCCTTTTTTCGTTCACTATGGCGTCATCTTCTTCAACCTCCATTGTTGCTGCCACCGGTTCCTCTTTGGTCACCTCCACTCACACTTTTTCTGTTAAACTTACCTCCAAGAATTACCTAGCTTGGGAAACTCAATTTCTACCCATCTTAAATTATGAAAATCTTCATGGACACATCGATGGTGCCTCATCTCCTCCTCCCAAAACTATCATCAAAAATCAATCGCCTTATCAATTACTTTTTCAAAAGCCCCCAAATTATTTAGCTTTCAAACCTTTTGGATGTACCATTTTTCCATGGTTGCGACCTTATAATTCTCAAAAATTTCAATTCCGTACTCAAAAATGCATTTATCTTGGCCATAGTCCCACCCATTCTGCATATCGCTGTTTTGATAAATCCAAAGGTCGAATTTATTTAGCTAGGCATGCCCGATTTCATGAGCATGATTTTCCGTATGATGCTGCCCACCAATCATCTCCATCTGCTGCTGTGTCTACTCCTTGGTTGAGCCTCTCTCATTCCGTCTCTCACTTGGACAGTCCATCAATATCAGGTTTGTCTCATTCTCCCACTTCTTCTCCTCAATCTCCTTCTCCTATTCTTTCTCCATCCCCAGCTTGTTCTTCTCATTCGTCCACCTCATCCCCTACTAACTCCAAAACTCCTTCGTCCACCTTCACTCCTAACCTCACCCAACCACTTTCTACCACATCACCACAATCTCCTTCATCTTATTCTTCTATTTTATCCCACCGCCAGCCACAATTATCTTCCTCAATTCATGGCTTAAATTTAGTTGTTGACCTCACCAACTCTTCAAACTCATCCCCACCTACTGATCCATCTCTCCACCCCGCACACATACCATGACTCTACGCCCCTCCACCATGACCAAACGACAAGCCAACCTTGCCCAAACCAGCCCCACCTTTCTATACATATAACCCAAAACTGTAACTCAAGCTAAAAAATGTCAAGAGTGGCGTGATGCTATGCAGCATGAATTAAATGCATTCCTTCAAAATCACACATGGCAGTTGGTTCCTCGTCCTTCACACAAGAATATTATTGGGAATAAATGGGTCTTTCGTATCAAAAAAAATTCAGATGGTACGATTGATCGCTACAAGGCTCGTTGGTGGCCAAAGGGTATGCTCAGCAATCCGGTGTTGATTATCAGGAGACTTTCTCTCCCGTCGTAAAGTTCACAACCATTCGCACTATTCTTACATTGGCCACTGTTCAGAATTGGCCTATTCGTCAAACTGATATATCCAATGCTTTCTTGCATGGATATTTGGCAGATGAAATTTATATGGAGCAACCAATGGGCTATGCTCACAAGAATTTTCCCACTCATGTTTGCAAGCTTCAACGTTCTCTTTATGGCTTAAAACAAGCCCCACGGGCTTGGTTTCATCATCTCTCTGATTTCCTTGTTCGATTGGGTTTTGTTCCATCCAAAGCTGATAGTTCTTTATTCATTCTTCGCAAGGGCCGTATTCAATTTTATATCTTAGTCTATGTTGATGACATAGTCCTTACCTGTTCTGATCATGCGAAGATGGAGTGGTTTCTTCACCACGTTAAATTGGCTTTTCCGGTCCGTGATCTTGGACCTCTTCACTATTTTTTGGGGATACAAGTTAAACAGCTTTCGGATGGCATTCTTCTTACCCAAGAAAAGTATCTTGAAGACTTGCTTACGGAAACCCACATGGGTACCTCCAAGCCGTGCTCCACTGCTTTAGCCGTCTCACCACCTTTGAGTAAAACCATGGGTGTTTACTTGCCTCATCCTGAACAGTATCGGCAAGTCATCGAGGCTCTTCAGTATCTCACTCTCACACGGCCTGACATAGCTTTTGCTGTTAATAAGCTCGCTCAATTTATGCATTGTGCAACTGATGTCCATTGGCAAGCGGCAAAGCGCTTACTTCGTTACCTACGTGGGACTTCGGCTATGGGCTTATTCATTACAAAGCATTCATCTCTTCAGTTACAATGTTTTTTAGATAGTGATTAGGCAGACACAGGGTGTCTTGACGATCGTCGTTCTACGGGAGGATACTTGGTTTATTTGGGCAAGAATCTTATTTCTTGGTCTTCTAAGAAGCAGCCCACGTACGGTGGCACGAAGCTCTACTGAAAGTGAGTATAAGGCGATTGCAAATGTCACTGCCGAAATTATGTGGATTGGTTCTTTATTGTATGAACTTGGTGTTCCCAAGGCTTTACCTGCCTTATTGTGGTGCGACAATATTGGTGCAATTTATTTGTCTAGCAATCCTATTTTTCATGCTCGCACCAAGCATGTGGAGCTTGACTATCACTTTGTTCGGGAGCAAGTTAAGTTGGGAACCTTGGTCGTTCGTTTTATTTCTAGTGCTGATCAATTGGCGGATATCATGACAAAGCCCCTTGGCACTCGTCCTTTTCATGCCTTGCGGCACAAGCTTCGGCTTCATCAAATTTCACCATCAGCTTGAGGGGGGGGGGGGGGGGTGTCAGCACATTTGTATTATTCATATAGGACTCTTCTCCCTTATCTCTATCTTGTATTCTTATCTCTATCTTGTAGCTAGTTTATAGCTATAGTATACTACTCTATGTTCTATAAATTGTACTCAGGAAAATACATTTAATAATATCAGAATATTTTCCAAATACCCTAAGTTTCTACATGAACAAGTTTGTGATACCGAGGGAAACTTACCTTCGCCAAAAGTGATCAACTTGATGCTTCCAGCCCCTCCATTCCCTTCAACGAATTCAACGCTCTTAACAGCTGCTGGCAAAATTTTAGGGATGAGATTGTGGGAGTCAAGGACAAAGGCCTTGAACAATTTAGGTACAGAAATTGAGGAAGGGATTTCCATATCGTAAGTACAGCAACCATGATGCCTTGCAGTAGAGAACTCAAAAAACTGAATTGGAAATTGGAAACAGTTTTGGTGGCCGGGAGGACAGGAGAGGGCTGGAGGTGGTATTTATAAGGTTCGTATTTTGTCCACATTGCAGGCAAATACATGTTGGGGTATTGATAAGCAAGGGGTCCCTCTCTAGTTTGGTTCCAAGATGGAGTACTAAGGCCCCATTTTGACTGTAGACTGTACAGCATGCAAGTCTAGAACATTGCATTAGAGTGCAGGGCACAAAGTCTGTAGGAAAATTCTTATGGAATCTGTGTAGCTCTTTGTAGAATAATATTATGTAGATTTCTTTAGGTCTTCAGGCATACACTGCATTATACAGTTATTTCAGGTATTAACTCATGTAAATAGATACAAAGATTTTTTCATTCTACGAATTGAATAAATATAGGAGATAGGTGCTCCGTAGTACTCCCTAATTCCACATCATTTCCAAGCCATACATCAGAGGAAAACTCTATTCAGCACGAACTTTTAACAGCTCCTATATGTGTTGGTATGTCCACTTGTTTCCATAAAGTTGCAACTCTTTCAGATTCTGTTACTCTCTCTAATTCCTGCGATACACCTGAATAGATATTCGAACGCTTGCATGTTCTCTACCATTTCTCTCTTTAATGTCACCTCCTGCAGCCAATTACCACAACACAGGTGGCATGTTGGACACCTGTGCTACTACAAATGCATCAGTTAAATGCAGTAAGCTAATCTCTTTTCTGACCCTGTTAGGAGATTCTTATGTAATTATTCTAATGTATCTTAAATTAATAGCTACAATAGGGCGTCCTAGAAGGGAGCGACAATGTCCTACCCATTGTGTTGTCTACCAAACATATTCAATTAGTCTGGATAGAACATGCTTGCAAAAACTCAACAATGAGACTGAAAATCAAAGAATATCTATTGGAGCCTAACTATCAACAATAATACAGGTAGAAAGATATTTCTATAATCATCCTTCATCCTTTCTGACGTTTCGATGGAAGGATCCGTCTAACATACTTATTTTGTGCACATTATTACGCTAAAAATGACTTCACACCAGGATCTAATTTCCGTCAGTTTAAAATAGAACAAAATCAAAAACCAAGATTCCCATGTGGTTTTCCTTGTTCACTGCTTGGACAGCAGTAGCAGCTTTGTAAGGTAGTTTTCCATACCCTGCAGTAGCCGACCTATATGGTATCTTCCTTATGAATGAGCCAAAGGGCCAAGAGATGGGCGAAGGGCTTCCTGGAAAGAAGTCTGAGCCGGGTTCTTTTGGTAACATGTCTTTTTATTTGCAATTACGCATGAAAATAAAATCACAATTCATTTATACATCAACCTGCTATCAGCCTACTAAGTGCCTGCTTACTCAATTTTTCCATCTCATCATTTACATGAGAGTCACTGATCTCCACTCAACTATCATTTTCCAACCTGTAAAACACAAGAGGGCATGTTCCAATTTTTGTAAAGTTGTCGGTTGGTCTCATTTGGAACAGCCTTCCTCCAGCTCAGTACCTGATACTTGATCCAATTTTCATTCTTCTCCAGTACCTGTTCTTTCTTCATCTTTTGCCCTGTGAAAGTTCTCCAATTCCTTTCCTCCCAAATGTTGTGAACAGTAATCACCACAACTAATTTGCAGAGCATAGCTCTAAAGCTTTTCCTCCTAAATTTTTGTACTGCAAATTGTGATACATCTGTCCAGCTTCATATGTTCTGCATATTTTCCAACTTCACTCAAATTTTTGCCCAAATAAATTGAGAAAAGTGGCAGGTCATGAGCAAATGTTCCATAGTTTTCTTCTGCTGCATGCATAGGCAGCAAGTATCATAAGTAATAATGTTCCACCCTCTGAGTTTATCCTTTGTGCGCACTCTCTTTTTGCAAACCATCCACGATGTCATGGCACACTTATGAATAGCTCCAGCAAAACATATTAATTTTGACGAAATCATAGGATCTGCTTTCTGCTTTAGCTAATTCCGTGCAGTATGTATGCTAAATTTACCATTTGAGCATACTATCCACCTGATTTGCTCATGGTTGTTTGACAATTCTCTATTCCTTACCTGCTGATGCAACAATTCGAGGTTTTGTGATCTACCTGTGATATGCCATATCTCACTGTGGAAAGCTTCAGAGAGACCCTTAGATCATGTGAGCTAACAGAACTTTTTCAAATCTCAATGCTCGGACAACCTATACACGGTGCTATGGCCGAGAATCTAACATGTGAAACGAGAATAGTTTGAGCATGAATTTTAAAGATGAGCTATGGCTGCTGATGCAAAAAAATTGTTATTGATGTTACTATACTCCCAATATCTGAAGAATCTCACAACTGACATCTGAATTGTTCACAACACTACACGTGCATGATATCTTTCACACTATCTGCTTTAGTAACACCAAAGGTTTCCAAAGATTGTTGAAATGTGTACCTTTTCATATCTATAGTTATGCCTGCAAATAGTAGGTAATCTATTGAAAATGGTTGAAAAGTATATGAAGAGGTTCAAAGAAATTGAAGGAATAAAACTTCAGATATAGAACAGGTGCAAAGATGACCCTGAGAGGCTTGAACGAAAATTCCCCAAGAGAGCTGTGTTCTTAAAATAAAGAAATTCTAAGAGGTAAGAATGTTACAGTAACTAATAAATTAAAGTACAATAAAAGGAAGCTAAACATATTAGCACGAATTGGGGAAACCGACTTGCCTCATCTCAATATCACTGTACACTAACCGAAAATCAAGCAAAGGAGAATGAAAACATAGTAGCATGCATTAAAGCAATTAAAGATGGAATATGTATAGCAGTCACTAAGAAAAAGTCAGGAAGCAAGGAGAAGGAACAGGTAACTGAAAAAGAGTAACCTTCATTTAGCAAGAAGTAGCAACAGCTACCAAGAAAAGCATAGAGAATTTAGTACAGAAGAGAGAGACATTGGAAAGGAGGAAAGAAAAAGAGAAGATAAAGAAGAAGAGAGATAAGGGGAGAAATTGTCCTCTTACGAAAGCAGTTGGTATCAAAGCTACCATATACGTGTAGTTATGTGAACAATTAAAGTGTCAATCGTGGTACTCTTCAGATTTTGAATGAAATGAAGGGCCATTTTTGAGACAGTATTATCTTCTACTTTTTGTTACTGCTGCAAAACATATTCTTATTGATGTTGTTTTCTTCTTTTAACTTCTATTTCAGGTACATTCTCAGGACCACTTGTTCCTCATCTAGTTGTACTTAGAAAAAACGTAAGTGCTCACTTAAACTTTAAAGTTTGACAGTATGAACTATAATTCATTCATTACTTGTGTACATCTTATGTTACATGTTCACGTTACGTTGTACATATTGTTCTCTATTGGTTTGATATTGTCTTAGTAACTTATGATTCCTACTTTCTGCAAATTAAGCTGGGAAGAATGTTCAGCTTCTAAAGAAGCTTGTATCTACTGAATCACAATGCAAGACGAAGGGAATAGAGATGTTAATATATGCTTGTCCAAAGGCAAAGGTGTTGAAAAGCTCTATTATGTCAATACGATAATATTATTACATTACTACTGCTAACTTTTACCTCTCTAACATTATCTTCATTTCTACATATAGAAAAACAACTTCAGCTTCGAAGGGAATATCAAAGAAATTATTATGCAAACATGAGTTCTGAAAAGAAAGTCGCCTTGCTCCAACATAAAAGAGAATATTATCATTTCCAAAAAAAAAACCGACTCATCCTCGCAACATCCTGTTGTTGGTACTGCCTCTTTGAAGTTCTTCCTAACCAAAAAAACGCATACGTTGCATTATACAGTTATTTTAGGTATTAGCTCATGTAAATAGATACACAGATTTCTTCATTCTATCAATTGAATAAATATAGGAGATAGGTGCTCCGTAGTACTCCCTAATTCAACATCATCTCCAAGCCACATCATAGGAAAACTCTATTCAGCACGAAAATTTAATAGCTCCTCTATCTGTTGGTATGTCCACTTGTTTCCATAAAGTTACAACTCTTTCAGATTCAGTTACTCTCTGTAATTCCTGTGATACACCTCAATAGATATTCGAACGCTTCCATGTTCTCTACCATTTCTCTCTTTAATGTGACCTCGTGCAGCCAATTACCACAGCACAAGTGGCATGTTGGACACCTGTGCTACTACAAACTCATCAGATAAATGCAGTAAGCTAATTTCTTTTTCGAACCTGTTAGGAGATTCTTATGTAATTATTCTAATGTATTTTAAATTAATAGCTACAGTAAGGCGTCTTAGAAGGAAGCGACAATGTCCTACCCATGGTATACCAGGTTTTGCTCCTTCAATTCTATCACCTCCAACCTACTGTAAACATTGCAGTGCTAAACTTTTCGCCCACGAAGCCCTTGGTTTCTGCTGTTGTAATGGAGAGGTCAGGCTTGCTACAAATTCTCCGCCTCCACCTCTTATGACCTTGATGTTGTATACTACTAAAGAGGGTCTGCATTTCCATCGCTATATACGAGCATATAATAATATGTTCACTTTCACATCACTTGGTGTAAATGTTGATTCTAACATCACAAGAAACCACAAAGGTCACTATACATTTAGAGTTCAAGGGCAGTTGTACCATCATATTGGCGATTTTACTCCAACCGCAGACGGCCCGCGGTATTTACAGATTTATTTCTATGATACAGACCATGAGGTCAGTCACCGTCTTCGAAACTCTACTGAACTCCGAGTTGATATTGTAGAGGCCATCATCCATATTCTAGATACCAACCCATACGCCTCATTTTTCCGGATGCTAAAAGACATTACTGTTGATGAAAGCAGCCAAATATTTATCCATAGTGATCCCACAGTGGATCAAAGAATACTCAATGCACCTACAACATCACAGGTTGCTGCAATTTGGATTGAAGAGGGACAAGCAAATGCATCCACATACCGTGATATTGTTGTATATGGCGAATCAGGCGGTATCCACAGAATAAAGCACTATTACGGTTGTTATGACCCTTTACAGTACCCTCTGTTGTTTCCATTTGACGAAAGCGGGTGGCATCAAAGTATTCCTCGCTTCACAAAAGATCACAACAGCCTAAGGTTAATCGTAGCCACTATCCACCTCATTTTCCTCTTCAAAATGCGGCCGATGTCATAGGAGCAGAAAATGATGGTAATGACTAGTTCTAATTCCACTACATATGTTAATCTATTATGTTCGCTTAATATGAACTAACACACAAGTGCGTATATACGTTCACTACAAGAAAACACGTTTTTAGCGACGGAGTTTTACCGACGGACAAAAATCCGTCGGTAAAACTAGTTTAACCGACGGATTTTACCGTCGGTAAAAGTCTGTCATTAAAAACTTATTACCGAAGAAGTTAGTGTCGGCAAAAGTTTTGCCGACAATGTTTTTGCGGCGGTCTTTTAGCGACGGAATTACCGTCGCTAAAACTTTTTTACAAAATTAATTTTTTCTAGAATTTTAAAAAATTGTTTTAGCGACGGGAATAATCCGTCGCTAAAACTTCCGTCGATAAATATCGTGATTTATCGACGGACTTTTAGCGACGGATTTGTCACGTCGCTAAAAGTCCTCGATTAAAACAAACAGATATGTCTTTCTTTCTCTTCCCCCATTTCTCTCTCTGAAAAAACTCCCATCGCTGTTCTGAGCTCCGGCGACCAACCTCCACGGTGACCCACCTCCGGCGATCCCCCTCGACGGTGACCCACCTCTGGCAATCCCCCTCCAGGGTGACCCCTCCACTGCACTGCCCCCGCGTGAAAAGCCATCCACTGTTGCCGCGTGAAAAGCCTACCACCAACGCCGCCGCCCTCCACTGCTGTCGGATATTGTGCGTTCTTTATTAGAAGGTAAGTTCCCAACACCCTAATTGGTTTTTCTACCCTACAATTTTGTTTCATAATTTTCTGCTCATGCTTGATTTTATACGATTTGAATGATTAGCTAGTTGTACGAATGTTGAACAAAAGTGAGTGATTGCCTTTGACCAAGTTCACATGTATCATACCTTAATAGTTGATGCAAATGCGAACACGTAGCAAGTAAAAAAGGAAAAAAATGCAAATTTGAAAATAAAAATGAGAGGGGCTTGGCCTATCCAAGCCCTCCGAACAGTGGAAACGTACATATTCAATGCAAACCCTGGGATACAAATATGAACATCACCAGAAATTAAATGTAAATGAATGTAGTCGAATAACACTAGTTTTTTGTTTTTTTGTTTTTGTACAAACCACGAAAAACAAGGCACCCTTCCGTAAAGAGCCTAACATCCCATCTTAATCAATACCTGCTTTACTTTATCCAACAAATACGAACAAGATAAAGACTTGTTAGAATATGATTTACAAGTATGAATAAATGATTTTAATTTTTTTTTCTTCTGTAGTTTAGCTTGAGATTGAATGAACATAGCATCCTTGACAAAGAATATATCTTCCAGATTAATAAGAATAAGACACTTTAATTTGGTTGGATGAGACTGCATTATCTTTTTGGAGGACACATGGGCATGTCAAGCTTCGCCAAAGTTCATAATCTTATGCACCAATGTTCTAAGTCTAGCATGTTGCTCTTTCTTCGAAAGCAATTCTCTTCAAAATCAAAGGATCTTGGAGATTCTTGGTGAATATAATGAGTTTTGGGAATGACACAAATGGAAAGGTAAAAGAGTAGAGCTATGGTAGTTGTGCTAGCAAGACGGCGGTGGCACTCTTGTTAGTACATAGTTATTGGGGTTGGGAAGACAGTGAAGGCGACAATGATAGTGAAACCTATGACAATGGCAATTGTAGTGTTATGATCAGGTAGATGTAACAGTGATGTTGCACATGATATTGTAATTGTGGTGGTACTAGTGATTTGAGGTGTCCGTGGTTGATAGGATGAAAGTGATATCGACAATAATTGTGATAATCGGTGGTGGCAGTGCTGATGGCAGTATTAACATTATCACAGTGGCAACCATTACATTGATGGTGGCAGCGACAATTAGTACCGTCGCTAAATATTTTATAGAATTTTATAATTTTCGATGATTTTTAAAAAATATATAAGCGACGGAATTATTCCGTCGGTAAAAATTCCGTCGGCAAAAGCAGGGCTTTACTGACAGACTTTTATCGACGGCCTAGTCCCGTCGCTAAAAGTCTTATCTAAAATATCAAACCCTAAATTGAATGCCCTGATCGAATCGAACTCTAAATTAAACTAATTGAACCCTAAATTGAATGCCCTAATCCAATTGAACCATAAATTGAACTAATTGAACCCCCTAATTGAACCTTAAATTGAATGTCTCAATTCAACCGAACCCTAAATTGAACTAATAGAACCCCTTAATTGAACCATAAATTGAAGTAATTGAACCCTAATTAAACCCTAAATTGAATGCCTTAATTGAATCGAACCCTAATTTAAACTGATTGAACCCTAAATTGAATGCCCTAATCTAACTGAAACCTAAATTGAACCTTAAATTGAATGCCCCAAATCAACCGAACCCTAAATTGAATCAATAGAACCCCCTAATTGAACCCTAAATTGATGTAATTGAACCTTAATTAAACCCTAAATTGAATGCCTAATCGAACTGAACCATAAATTAAACTAATTGAACCCTAAATTGAATGCCCTAATACAATCGAATCCTAAATTGAAATAATTCAAGCGCATCGGATATGTGCATTTTGAACAATTTTTTCCTCTTTGAACATTGATAATTTGTTTGATAATTTTAAGTTGTTAATTGTGCATTTGGGAATTGTGATTATTGATATGTGATTTTAGGTTGTTAATTGCTGATTTTAGGTTATTAAATGTTCATTTGAAGTAATTGCGATTATTAATTGATGATTTTAGGTTGTTAATTGATGATTTTAGATTGTTAATTGTGCATTGAGCATTTGAGATATTGAGATTATTGACGGAGGATGGGACCCAATTGGATTGAATGTGTGATTTTTGTTAATTTTTATTATATTGAGCATTTGAGAATTGAGAATTGAGATTTTTGACGGAGGATGGGACCTAATTGGATTGAGATACCTGCTACTAAGCGCAGACACGGACACCACGTCTGATTGACGGTGTCCGACATTTAAAAAATAAATTAACGTATGCCGATGTGTCTGGAGGTGCATGTCGGTGGGCGTCGGACACGTGTCCGGAGGCGTCGGACACGTGTCCGGAGGTGTCAGACACGTATCAGACACCATATCGACACACTATATGAGGTGTTGGAATTGAGATGGTTGACGGAGGATGGGACCCAATTGGATTGAGATACCTGTTAGTTAGCGCAGACACGGACACCACGTCTGATCGACGGTGTCCGACATTTAAAAATAAATTAACGTATGCCGATGTGTCTGGAGGTGCGTGTCGGTGGGCGTCGGACACGTATCGGTATGTGTCGGACACGTGTCCGGAGGTGTCAGACACGTATCAGACACCATATCGCCACACTACATGAGGTGTCGGAATTGAGATGGTTGACGAAGGATGGGACCCAATTGGATTGAGATACCTGTTAGTTAGCGCAAACACGGACACCACGTCTGATCGACGGTGTCCGTGTCTGCACAATTAAACCCTACACCTCGGCACAATTAGCCCTAATTAGGACTAATCAGCAATACTCGGCACAATTAAACCCTAATTAGGACTAAATAACCCTAATTAGTCCTAATCAACACTAATCAGCTATAATTATCCGAATCTAGCTATTATTAACATTAATTAGCCCTGACATAACCCAATTAAGCCCAATTAGCCCTAATTAGGACTAATCATCACTACTCGGCACAATTAAACCCTAATTAGGACTAAATAACCCTAATTAGGACTAAATAACCCTAATTAGTCCTAATCAACCCTAATCAGCTATAATTATTCGAATCTAGCCCTTATTAACATTAATTAGTCTTAACATAACACAATTAAGCCCAATTAGCCCCAATTAGGACTAATAATCACTACTCGGCACAATTAAACCCTAATTAGGACTAAATAACCCTAATTAGTCCTAATCAACCCTAATCAGCTATAATAATCCGAATCTAGCCCTCATTAACATTAATTAGCCGTAACATAACCCAATTAAGCCCAATTAGCCCTAATTAGGACTAATCATCACTACTCGGCACAATTAAACCCTAATTAGGACTAAATAACCCTAATTAGTCCTAATCAACCCTAATCAGCTATAATTATCCAAAACTAGCCCTCATTAACATTAATTAGCCGTAACATAACCCAATTAAGCCCAATTAGCCCTAATTAGGACTAATCATCACTACTCGGCACAATTAAACCCTAATTAGGATTAAATAACCCTAATTAGTCCTAATCAACCCTAATCAACTATAATTAATACTCGTAATTAACCCTAATAACCCAGTTAGCCCTAATTAGCCCTTGTACATCTCATAATTACTCCATGTTGCCCAGAGATGGTTCAATTACTCGTTGTTTACAAACCCCGCCTTCTTTATATTAGTTGTTGTTTTGAGAAGTCTATTGGCAACGAGATGGTTCAACTCTTTGCCAACGAATTCTATTTAATGTGGAATTGGTAACATATGGAACGATCTTTCTGCAGTTTTGATATTTCGGAAATATTCTTGCATATCTTATCAATTTCTGAATGCATGCATGCATAGAAACCCTTAGTTCCCGTTCAAAGGTACTCATTACAAAGTAATGCCTTGTAATGAGCCTTTGGATGTCCAGTTTGGACAGTTTGGAAAAGCTAATTGTTATGTGGCGACTGTTATGCCGAGAATTGCATGGACTTTTACGGAGAGCTAGATGAGATTGTTGAGCTAACATATCTGGGTTCCCAAAACCGCCTGGTAATGTTCAAGTGTACGTGGTTCGATGTCACATGCAGTAGAGGAATCCGTGTTAGCTCTCAAGGGATTGTAGATGTCAATGTCAAGTCAAGACTTGCATCAGACGAGCCCTTTGTGTTTGCTAGTCAAGCTGTACAAGTCTTTTACGCGGAGGACGTCGCCAATCCCAAATCTCATTGGTATACAACTATCAAGTCCAATAAATTGCCCGTGACATATGACAGTGAGCTAGACTCCTTTCAAGCCGACCAACCATGTGTCTTGTTCCCTGTTGAGGTCAACAACGAGGAGGACGATCTTCCTCTTCCAACAACACTTCTTGTGGGAGAAGAAGTCATAGATGATGACGCGGAAGACGTTGAAAGTGTTGGAGATGATGTGACCGAGTCTACTGATGAAGAGGATGAATTAGAAGATGAAGAGGACGACGAGTCCCACGAAGAAGAGGGCGACGAGGAAAGTGATGACGATGATTCGCAAACTGAAAATGATTGACTTGTAATGTTGTAACATCACGGGAAAAATGTAGTAGGACTTTAGAACTTGGTGTTTAATGATGTGTTTTTGCACATTCGTTCATATGTACATATATATATATAGCTATTGTGCCGATGATGATTTTTGCCAAATTATTGTTTTTAACGTGTTAATGTCTTTGTAATTTATCTATATGAAGTCAGATATGGATAGGATACGGGCTATTCGTGGCCGGGCTGGACGCCGAGCTGCTTCCTCCCTGGTGGGTCCCACCTCGTCATTGCCTACTGATGACGAGGCACAGAGTGATCGCGGACAGTAGATGGGGCCCCAGTCGTCGCCGTCGCCCCAGCCCCAGCTCGAGCATTCGGCCCAGCCCGACGCAGATTCATCCCACACACGCGTGCATTCTCCATCTTCCGTGGGTTCTACCACAGATATAGTTGATAACGTTGTTTCGTACATTTTCGCTAGCCTTATATTTGAGCTGTATTAATGTATGTGTTTTGTAGGATCTAGACGAGGCCGTGGTCCGACATGCGGGGTACGCATCGACCCCCAGCGTAAACAGAGAGTTACGCTCACGCAGGAGGGTCTGTAAGTACTAAAAATATCACCTCATGCCTTATATTTAAAATTTTGGGCTGTTAATTTATATTTGAACTGTATTAATTTATTTATTTACTTCTTTGGCAGGATCCTGGAGGCTAAGGCGAGGACGAAGATCGGCGTTCTTGTGAAGGGCCAATTCTTCGAGCCACTCCTGTACTGGAAGGACTGGGATGCCGCTGCGAGGGAGGCCTTATGGGAGGAGTGGCTGGTACGATTAAGTATTTTTTTCAGCGTTAGTAAATGTTTAATTACAGTTTTTTTTATGTTGTTAATTTGTGTTATTGAATGCCTTACATAATGGGTTCACGTTTGACACGCCTCAGCAGCAGGTACTGGGGCAGCAGGCTTTCTTTGCCTACATCGGCAAGAATTACCGCCGATGGCTCCACGATGCACGGGACCGGGCGAAGAAGGCGCTGCCCGCGGGTGCCCCGATGACGGACATGACGAGATATCCCCCATATTGGATATCTCACAGTGTATGGGGGGAGATGATATATCGGTGGGCTGCGGATCCAGGTTGGGACGCCAAGAGTAAGAACGGGGCTGAGAACAGACATAACAGAGATTCGACGCACACGAGGGGGTCGGTGCCACACGACATCGTCCAACACATGAACGCGGTCGAGCACCCGGATCTGGAGGAGGATGAGGTCATAGTTCTGACCTATACTCAGACGCATGTGCGGAAGAAGGACAAGGACGAGACGCACCGAACGGGTGACTATATTTCAGATATTGCCCGGCGAATCGATGTGAGTCAATTTATTTAAGTTGTTAATGTTTTTTCTTTCTATACTCAATGTCCGTTTCGTTAATTAATGTCCTAACATATCGTTAAACCACTATATATTTTTGTAGGCCTCGTACAAACAGCTAAGGGGGTCCGAGCAGCAGTCCAGACAGCCATCTAGCGTCCACTAGTACGGCTACGAGTACTGGGGGGTTGAAGCGATGGCTGGATACGCCGGAGGTCGTGAATCGGCCGAAAGGCCGCATACGCGGCCTGCCTAGCACGACTGCTCGTGCCGTGATAGGAACGTCCTCACCCCTTGCTGCCCCTCCACAGACACCGGCTCCTCGTCCTCAGTTGGACGACGAGGAGATCCAACGCATTGCTACAGTGGTGGCGAGGATGATCAGGGAGCAGGGCACTGCTAGACAGTTCGAGCCGGCCCCGAATCAGCAGGATCCAGATCCGGGACTCGGCAACCCCTGATGAGCCCCTTCCCGTGTCCGTTCCTAGCTCCCCCCGCCCCCCGCCCCCCGCGCCCGGCTTGTACTTTTATCCCCTCTCCTAACCGGCTGTATCCGGTTCCCGGCTTGTACATATATGAGTTTTTTTTATAATAAATATTTTTTATAATTGATTATATATATTTCTTTCTGTATTGATTATTGCGCGTTGTTGTTGAGAATTGAAAATTGTATTACAGGTCTGGGTAATTAAAAAATAAAAAAAAGATATTGACTTTTGGCGACGAATTAATTATGTCGCTAAAGTATTCCTACAAACAGTTATTTAGCGACGGAATATTCCGTCGCTAAATAAGTTTTTTAGAGACGGAATATTCCGTCGCTAAAATATTTAATCCGTCGCTAATTTGACCAAAAAAAAAATTAAAATTCTCAAAATATAATTAGCGATGGAATATCCGTCACTAATGAAAAATAAATCCGTCGGTAAAAATGACATATTTAGTGACGGATTTAAAAATTCCGTCGCTAAACTATTAGTGACGGGCTTTTATACGAGGGATATTTAGCGACGGTGAATCCGTCGCAAAAAGAATTAGCGACCGATTTTGGGCTTTTAGCGACGGATTTCCCCGTCGCTAAAAGCCTGTTTTCTTGTAGTGGTTGTTCATCCTTATGGAGGTAGGATATACCTATTTCTTCTATTACAAAGAGAAATCTTTAAATGAAAATCGACCTGAAAAGATGTGATCCTCCATCCTTCAAGATTTTCAGGCTAGGAGCCTTCATTGATTTATCTCAATCACATACATACGTCAATTTAGGTGCTCACAATTACAGCTTATAATGATGCTATCTACTTGAATCTATTATAGTTATTTCCAATATGCTTACACATGCATACATAAATGTAGATATTCATGTAGATCTACACTGAAATAAACAAAGAAAACACAAATAAAGTTTTGTAATCGATATACGTACCACAAAACTCTAGCTTTTGTTATTATTTCTCTATTCATTTCAGCTTTGTCTACAACGAAGAAATCTCGACCATGTGTTTCATGCCGTGAGTACTATTGCTACCTTGTACAAATTCAAAAAAATCAAACATCGCTACTCTTACATGCTGGACGACTATTTCAACAATATATCGTCGACATGTACATCAAAATTGAAAGCACACGACTCGACTTCTTTCGAGTAAATCAGAAACTTATTCGTTCTGATTTATATCAAGGTATTGTCGATTATGTCATATCTGGCGAAACGCAGATTTGTAATGTTGGTAAGAGGGTGGTATTACCTGCATCCTTCATTGGTGGGCCTAGAGATATGAGAAAAAGGTATTTAGATGCTATGGCTTTAGTACAGAGGTATGGTAAACCTGATATTTTCTTGACAATGACGTGCAACCCAAATTGGCCTGAAATTCAAGAGGAGCTATACTCGGGACAAGATGCTTTTGATAGACCCGACTTAGTTGCACGAATATTTCATTCTAAACTGATCGAAGTGAAGAACAATTTGCATGCATGGAATATCCTACGGTCTTCTTAACCAGCCAGCTTCACGCAAATGCAAGAAGAATTTTGAATAATGGGCAGACCGAGTTGTATTTTATTTATTTTTTCCCAGCGACTCAAAGATAAGCCAAAGTTCAGCTATTAATTAGAACAAAGTAATATGCATCATTCTGCTTATCTCACAACACCTCAATGAGATAAGAAGAGTAATTGGAAGCTGGATATGCTTGACCCAAACAAGATTATATTTTAGTTATTGAATAGCAGACTGTCTTTGACACACTGACATCATGACCAGTATATACCAAGTTGCCATGATTTTTCTATTATTTATTTTGTTTTTTGTATTAAAAAAAAGCTTCATCCATGGCCGCGTTAGTGACCCCTAATAGAAAAATAAATAAACCAATCAAGAAATGGGTGGCTCTTCCATTCCTATCCGTCTGGGGGAAATTTAGAGGGCAAAGTGAGGGGAGAGGAGGGGAGGGTGCAAGACGTGAAAGTATTAGTGTTAAGACTGTAGATTTCGAGTTCAAACTTGGTGCTTCCTTCTATTACTATTTGTAGAATTTGTGGAACAAAGCCTTCACTCTTGAATGTCATAAATACTACTTTTTAAGTCAAAATTTAATTTGGTGTAACACTTTTTTGGTGTTACATAACTACCAACCTGGCATACAATGATGACAAGTGGCATTCCAACAAATTTTGAAAAAAATGACATAAAATAAAAATCTTAATAGTAAGTAATTACCTATAAAAATATGTTTAGTTTTCACAAGTTAAAATTCATCAGAAAATATAGTTAGAAAAATTTAAAGGTCAAGTTTGATATAATAATAATATTTTGTTAACTTATTTTTCTGTTATTTAAGATTCATTTTACTGAATATAACAATAAACCTGTATACGTGATGTTTGATTTTCTTTTTTATCACAAAATTTGTACTATTAATTTCATTTTCGTACACGCATCGCGTGTGCCACGGTGACTCGTAATAATTAATTAATGTTTGGGTGTGAAATTTCTTGAGGCAAAATTTCAGATGGTACAAATACGATTTTTCTATCATAAGCATCATCCATTTTGGGGTTTTTTTAATTTCTTTTTTGGGACTTAGAAAACTGTCAAAATGCAATAGGAAATGCATATATACCAATTTTATAAATAGAAAAATATATTTCTCAGGAAAACATAGGGCTTTATTGTAGGCTGACTTTCAGCTGGATATTGACAGCACAGAAAATGAGTTCCATGACATGGTGAGCCACATGCTCTAAAACAATATTGAAAACTTCTACTAGCCATTCAAGGCGTCAGTTTACGAGTTTTTTCCCCAATTAATACATATTTAATACTTAATTACCAATATACACCATTTTGAAACTTATTTATCCGCATACCACACTTTTAAAAAACGTTGTTTGAAACCACGATTTCAAGGTAGAAATCGCTATTTCAAACAGCGATTTCTACTTGATTTTTACCTTAAAGTAGAAATCGCATTTTGAAACCACGTTTTCAAGGTAGAAATCGATGTTTGAAACAGCGATTTCTACCTTGAAAACGTGGTTTCAAACGGCGATTTCTAAAAGTGTGGTATGCGGATAAATACGTTTCAAAATAGTGTATATTGGTAATTAAGTATTAAATATGTATTAATTGGGAAAAAAACTCGTCAGTTTACAATAATTTCTTGCTACTTTCTGAAGGATCTGGGCTTTCATTGTTGCACTTTACTTGCTACTTCGCTGTATTCATGCACAATTTTTAATTTTTAACTTAACGCACCAGATTAAGGCTGCGGTATATATGGTGCTTTATTTTGGTCGAAACATAAAGCAACACAAAGCTTTACAATATTAGACTGAATTTTTCTTAATATCTCTTTTTACGAGAATAAGAAGTATAACTTACAAAAAAAAATACTTAGTATTAACTCCAGATTGAAGTCCATTTATTGAGCCAACTCGCGAAAACCAAACAACGAGAAACAAAAAATCACACTACAACTCAAACTTTAATCATATATTAAAGTGCGCCCACCGGTGATAATTTAGTTATAGGCATCTGGATTTGCATGGAGGTAGGCCTCAATAGCCTTGAAAATATTCAAAGCCTTGTCTTTGCCGGCCTTGATTTTCTCTTCATCGATCTTGGCATCACCCTTGGTGTGATAGATGCTTCTGTTCTTGCAGATCGATCCTCCATCAGCAGAAGGTACAATTTTAATATGGTAAGTAATCGACTCAAGTTCGTCCATCAAAGCATCACCTTCAATGACACTGTAACTGTAGGTAAAGTTTTCCTTATCAAGTCCATCGACGCGGTGCTTCATGTGCTTAAGTTGGCTTGTTCCTGCAAAGCATATTGATGACGAACACATATTAACTTTAAGACTTGCATAACGACACTACAAAATGTATGTCACTAAAAATTTCTGATCTTTTTTTCTTTTTGCGGGACTCAAACAAGACATTATCTAGACACTTGAAAGATTGTGATGCTTGGAAAAGCTTACCTTCGCCAAAAGTGATCACCTTGACGCTTCCTACACCTCCGTCTCCTTCAACATACTCAACGCTCTTAACAGCTGCCGGCAGGATTTTTGGGACAAGGTTATCCGAATCAAGGACAAAGGCCTTGAACAATTTGGGGGCAGAAATTGAGGAAGTGACCTCCGTGTCATAAGTGATGGCAACCATGATGATTCCCCTTTTCACGAAACTGCTCACGAAATGAAGAAGGAAGAAGAAATGAGAGGATATGAGAATTGTAGTATGTTCGGGTGTGAAGGTATGAGAGGACTGGAGGTGGTATTTATAGGGAGAGTAGACCCTTTGGCTGGCTGCTTTCTCTTCAATTACATGTTTGATTATTGAAAACCAAAGGGTCCCTGTCTCGCTTGACTCCAAAATGAAGTCATCTAGGCTCCATTATGACTACGTTAAAATACTTTGTACATGTACGGACGAATATAAGAGATGCGCTCGCCTTATTCAAATTTGTTGTCAAGGTTTGGGATGATGCTTTAATTTTAAACCAAAAAAGTGGGATAGGATTGTTGATTTATAGAGAAAAAGAAAAAGAGACGTACATTACGAGAATCGATACTCTCATTCAAAGAATAAATGTGATCTGGTTATTATTTTAAATTTTTCGGAGTAGATACACCATCGTCTTATTTTGTACTACTCTAGAGATCTTCGTGATCATATAACTTATTTAGAATATCCCTTGATTATTCTTTTTCAAAGAGATAAATTCGCTCTAAAGTTTCACCATACATACTCTGGTCTTCATTTTTAGAGGAATTATTGATTTTTTCCCGAAAGCAAGTTGAGGGGTCAGAGAAAACAATACTTATTGACATTATGTGCAGGACTCGGTCATTGTTAATTTGTTATGACAAGTCCAACAAATCCAACAAAAAGAAAGAAAAGTCATGTTATTAAAGCAAGCAGCCTGGCAATTTTGACCCAAAATCCAAAAGGAACTGTATAATGGGCCATCTTCTAGTAGTTCTCAACCCGTAAGGGGAAAAAAAACGTTTTCAAATAGTTGTGTTTATACTATGTATAGCTCTCCCTTATATTTAAAGACGTAAGTTAAACAAATTCTATTGCGTAGTATTAGTAAAACTACATGGTGCATAACAAATGTGCCAAAACTTTAATCTCAGCATGGCTTTCTATTAGGAAAACTTGCCCAGTAACCCGAGACAAGATCGGGTCGATTTATAAAATACAGTACATCATAAGGTCTTAAAGAGTGTATTAATGTGTACCAAAAAAGGCAGAACATTTTTTAGATGTATGAATTTATAAATTCATATTATAGAGTGGTTTTAAGGATACAATAGTCATATCATATTATTTCATCTTAAAGGTTTTAAATATTCTCAAATATAGTAATTAAGAATTATTTAATTTGATTGCAACTTCTTTTATATAATACATATGTGATTTTTTTTTTAAAAACTCATATATGCTTATATAGCCACTTTGTTGATCGTCATGTCTTATCAAAGCAAAAAATTATTCTGTAATTTGATTATTGATTTTATATAGTATATAAATAATTTTTGCAATGACTATCTTATGTGTAAATAAACATACATTTATTATATTATAATAAACTTAAATTAACTGTAACATAATTTTTTTTTCTTCTAAATATCCATAAATTTATTTTTTAGATATGTGATTTTTTGTCTTTGTATGAGAGAGTTAGTTTTTAGAACACGATAGTCAAAATCAAATCCTGAAAATTTCATATAATTAGAGTTTTATAATTAATTTTCACATTATATAAGGTTTCCTCATATAGCCCTTATATAGTTCCTGTAAAAATAAATAAACTTAAAATTAGGGATCACATTAAAATTAATATTTGCATACATTTATATACATTTACATGAACAGTATATATAACTTTAAGTCCTTTTTAACTACCAGATTTATGAATAAGCATTATCATTGTTACAATTTTAATGAATAATAATTGTACAATCAATTGTTGTTTGTGTGTTTCCATCCAAAAAATAACGTCAATTTTTTTAATTTTATCAAAAGGATTCTAAAAGTTACTATACTATATTAACAAATCATTGAATCAATTACGGTAAGCAAGTTTTATAATTAAAAAAATTAAATAATTATTACATAATTTTTATTGTTTCAATCTCAATTGTAGTATTATTTTTTTTCTCTTCTAAATCTAGTATGTTATTTTAATTTTTAAGATATAGGAATGTTTATATTTATATTAGAGAGTGATTTGAAGGATACAATAGTCAAAATTAAGTTCTACTAAGTTAGTTCATCAATCAGTTAGAATTTTAGAACTTTTAAAATTAGTTTTTCAATTATATAAGACTTAATAATATGAAAATTAACTTATCAAGACATAAGAACCTCATCCAAGATATTATTCTCAATTGTAGCATCGTTTTTTTCTCTTATAATCTATTATGTTATTTTCGTTTTTAAGATATTAAAATTTTTATATTCATAATAAAGAGCAGCAGTGACTCCGATATATTTTTTTGCACCCTTTGGAGTCAAATATTGGCACCGCCACTGCTTGATGCTTTTGTGATGAGATATCACTCCCAAATGAAAGATAATAATGTAAGGGAGGTACTGAAAAAAGTTCGGGTATTTTTGGACATGTATGCTATTTGTTTCGAATTTCCAAAGAACAAATCATCAAAAAATACAAAAAAAATCATAAATCACAGAATAAAAGAGAGAAAAATCTGAAACTTTGTGGAATACGTTGCCTCGATTGTAGCATCGTGCAACGTTGTCGCTAGGCAAGAAGAATTCACGAGACGGCAGCTACTAGGCTGCCACGCGCTACTAAAATCATAGCGCGCGTGCGGCCCAGAACATCTAAGGGCATCACAGACCTGTTATTGCCTCAAACTTCTGTGGCCTGTAAGGCCATAGTCCCTCTAAGAAGCTGGAGAGTCGTGTCGCATGGCAAATTCCCGCTACAACGCATCGAAGGCTAAGCGTCGTTGCCAACCCGGCCGTGTTTTCTAGCGTCCGAGTCACCCGGTGCCTCGTTTCCAAGCACTGCCATCAACAACGCCGTCTGCAAGCTGACATTTGCTCTGAGATGTCCTGCCAAGAAGCACGTTCGGTCCCCCATCCAATCCTGACACAGGGAGGTAGTGACAATAAATAACAATACCGGGCTCTTCGAGTCTGGTAATTGGAATGAGTACAATCTAAATCCCTTAACGAGGATCCATTGGAGGCCAAGTCTGGTGCCAGCAGCCGCGGTAATTCCAGCTCCAATAGCGTATATTTAAGTTGTTGCAGTTAAAAAGCTCGTACAGAAGACAACTGGCAACACAATGTCAACACCTTAAAAAAACACAGCTAACTGCTTGAGTAATCAAAAACTTATGCTTTGGTTCATGTTTCTCCACAACAGTACACAGCCCTCAAACTTTCTTGCTTAGCCTCTATGACCACAGCCAGTCTGAAATGTTTGGTCACCTCCCCAAGGGTTCAAACCACACCCGATACACACCCCACAGTAGTCTTAAAACATCTCTTACGCCTCTAGGGGTTTACGAATGCCCCGGTCCCTTATTTCTTAAATAGTGGGAAAAAAAATAGAATGGACAAAATGAAACCAAGAAAACAAATCGATGTAAGCGTAAACCCTAAGAGCGATGCTCTCGTACCATCTAAACACAGAGAGAGAGCGGCCAAACTATCCTCTATACATAAGTAGGATATTAAAAGTATTCCAACATATGCTATACACGTTTGCTTATTTAATTATACATAATGCAGGGTGAGCTTGTACTATTGCCAACAGCCTCATCTAATTTTTTCCTATTCTTCCTAATACATTTGCAAATACTTGATGGATTCTTTTTCTGTCTTAACTTGTTATTGTTCAAGCTTCAATCCACATGCCACGAATTGGATATCAGGATGGATCAGACCGCTCAGAATGGTAAACTGTTGAACGTCTTCTTCGCAAATATGCTGCTATGTATGACATAAATATTTTCGTGTATGTCTCTCTCTATCTCTCTCTCACACACATACACATACACATACACATACACATACACATACACATACACACACACACACACATACACTTACACACGCACGCACGCACGCACGCACGCATGCACGCAAGGCGTGCACACTGTATATCTGAATTTTTATATGCATGTAGGCGTGGTAGGAAGATCTATCCCACCGGTTCAGAACTGTTTTGTTAATGCATGTCGTAACTTTAACTTGAGAAATGTTGTGTTATTCAGTCGATATGATGTCCATGCTTATATCAATTCTATCGAAGATATCACTTCTTGCTTCATGTCTACATTAGAAGCCCCCACTTCCTGAGAATTCAGATGCTTTTTCTTTTCTTAATATGATGTTTCAAGTCCTCTGAAAACTATATAGCATGAAGCTTCTTCACCTATAACCACTGATGTGGGTCTTACTCAAGAAGCGAATGGGATACCTCTTTCAAAAGAACTCAACATGACAACTATTTCATATCTAATTGCGTGAAAAGACCATAAACAAAATACTTAATGCAACTAATTCCTAGTAGAGCTTTTGCTGTCTATGGGAGCTCCCCAAGTGACCTCCATATCTAAAGATAGAGCATGGATCGGACTTTCTGTGAAAGATGCTAAGAACCCAACCCTTTGGTTCGAATCAAACTCTGCGGATATACTGACCTCCTAAATATCATTTTGCACTTTGACTTTTGATTAGATTTGAGCCCCTAGTCATCAATGTTGCGTAACATATCTAGAACACGTACCATAAAACAATAAAGTTTGATATACCCATACAAAACTAAGGCAAAAAATATGCATATAGTTCGATTACATAACATACTCTGCACATGACTACAGCACTCATGCAACGCTCTGTGTCTTGATAGAGAGCCAAGAGAGAAAAACAACGTACGTCTAATATTTCAGTTGTTACAAACGAAGCAATTGCATGCATGCCAAAGTACGGAAGGTCGTGAATTTGTCAAAAAACACTCGATCATAAAAAGCAACAGATAAACGTCGGGCTTTACAGCGACGCGCACAAACAAACGTCGAAGAAACATGTTGATCACTCAAAATGTAAGAAGGGGGTACCTTTACACTGGCGCGCACCAATGTCGAGCTTCGGAATGCGATCTTCAGTGCCTCTACAGCGACATGCATGAAACGATCCTTGATTTTCTCATCACGGCATCCGTTACGGCAGCAGGGTCGAGGGAAAGACCACCACGTAGTGGTGGTTGGGGGCTGAGGGGTTGGGCGATGGGGATGGAGTACAGTGCGGGTGCGAGTGGTGGCGGTGCTGTGTGCGGGGAGGAGACAGCCGTGCGTGGAAGCGGGAGACAGAGTGCGGGTTGGTTCGGATTGGAGGAAAGTCCCGGTTGGAGGGAAATATGGGGGTCGGGGTGGGGTGGGGGGGGACCGCAGTAGGGTAGGGGGTAGGGTAACCTGCGGGTTGAGATGGGGGGGGGGCGTGAGGTGGACTGGGGTAGGCAGAATTTTGGAGGGAATGGGGTCTGAAGGGATTGGCCGATTAGGGGAGAAGGGTTGGGCGGAGTGCACGATGTGGATCAAAAGTGGGGAGGGGTATTTTGGGGAAGGGGAAATAGGGAGCTTTAAAACCCATTTTTTTTCCAACCAACCCCACTTTTCAGGAATTTTAAATTTTGGCCCCCTCTTTTCCAAAAAAAAAAACCATCAACCCCAAATAATTAACTACAAAACCCATGTTTTAATAATTTTCCCTTAGAAAAATTCCCCAGTTTTTTTGCTTGAAAGGCAAATGACAACTAATAGACACATAAGTATTGAAATTACAAGCTGAACTTGCTTGACCAGGAATAAGCATCTCCATATGCTGCCGTATTTATTTATGCCTTGAACCCACTGAAAACACCAAAAATGTATAGAAAGAAAAGTCGTTGGTATGAAAGAAGCCGGGTGTTGTTAAAATGGGTTGCGCCACCTTCGAGATAAAGCCTGCTGTGCTGGTATGAAGACTGGACCCCTTTTACTTTTGTCACTTTTTTTTCTTTTCGTCGATGCCCGAAACAAAAATGAAGACACGAGTATGTTATGATATTCAACTAATGAAGATTCGATTTTTCACCATACCTCGTGATATCCTTCTCGAAATTAATCCTTTTCAGTGCTTAACTTCTCATGGGCTCTGTGAACGAGGGCACGTTTGGCTTCTCATGGGTCTGTGAACGAGGGCATGTATTCACCGACAGTGGCGGAGCCAAAAATTGTGCATGGGGTGGGCACCTAATTGATAAAAGAAAAAAAAATCATAAGCCTAGCTATTGTGACAGTGTATTAAGCCAACAAACAGAGAACTCAAACGAGCGAAGGTCGAATGAGCATGAGTGAATCACTCACAATTTTATGAGTAACACCTAACAAGACAGTTATATTAAGGGAACAAAGATTAAGACGACTACAGAGATAAAGATTGGAGTTGCGTCAACAAAATACAGTATAAAATTCGTTTATTTGAGTGTCGTTCTTCTAATGCGTCTTTTATTGTGATCTCCTAATTTAAGTGTAATTTGTCAAAGTATCGTATTTCTCGATGCGTTTTAGCAAACGTCACATTTTAGGAGCATTTTTTTAAAAATAAAACACTCATTCACGTTCGTTCACAAAATAAATGAAACGAATATGAGCACAATTTTAAGGCTCGTTTATTAAATGAACTGAACATGAACATGACATTTTGTTCGTGAAAGCGTTTGTGAATTTGTTTATTTATTCATGTTAATTGATGTATATATATATACATTTATGATATGTATATACACATTCAGGGGCGAATCCAGAAAATCTAATCGAGGGGGGCCAACAATGCGTAAATTTTTTTGATCATATTATAATTAGCGTAACTCCTTAAATAGGGTAAATGCAAAATAAATTATTCAATTGACTATTAATTATTTTTATTTATTCATAGTAATTTGTTTAACTTGGTAAGTTGAATCAAAAACAAATTATTAATCTTGCATGAAGAAAGCTTAACACTTACTATATAGATGTATTATTAATGTGATTATTAGTTATATGAATACAATAGTGCATGTAGTGTGAGTTAACAATATTTTACAATAATTCAAAATAAAAAGAAAGAACTAACCTTGATCATTTGTATTTTTTTGTAATAAAAAAATTTGAAATTTGAAAGAGTGAAGATGGAACAAAAGAATGAGGAAGAAAAAGATTATGACGGCCGACGGAAAAAAGAGTCGAAAATAAAAAAAGGAATCCCTAATTAATTACTTTTACAATATAATGGTATTTTTGTAAAATATGTAAAATATGAATATCATTATATAGAAAACTAGTAAATAAATCCAAAAAATTGGGGGGGGGGGGGGGGGGGGTGGGCCCCTCCCGTCAGGTGATAGCTCCGCCACTGTACACATTCATAAATGTAAAGGTCAGACATAATAAAATATTGAAAAGCGTAACTAAACCCAAGTCCCTGTACAGGGATCTATGCCCAAACAAGATAAAATAACCAGGATCTTTCAAGAACTCTAATCAGAGGCAACCTGCAACCTGTAAATCCATTTCATAAAACCCACTATTGCAACCTTTCTACTAGACAGAAACCTTCGAAACAAACCACCGCCTCTCTTCTTCTTCTTCTTCTGCTCCTCTATCTCTCTCTCCCTCCCTCCCTCCCTCTCCGCCCCCTCATCTGGACATCACCATATAGTACAACCATTTGTGAAGGAGGCAGCAGATGGGCACGTGCCCCCCTATGCCCCCCGCTGCCTCCGCTATTGTTCACCGATGTGTTTTTCTTTTCCTTCCCCTTACTCCCGCCTTCAAGCTTCGTACACCTCGGATAGTATTCTCGAACGCTATAGCCTTCTAAATCGTTTTGAATTATGTTGTTATTTTTCAGATTCGCTAGCAATAATTAAGTGGTGGATTCATTTCTTTAATTATGTGGGTTTATCCTTCCTACGAGCTTATGTTTGGGATAGAGATCATGTTTCAACGTGGTATTAGAAATGATTTACCCGTCTCCACTTTTTTTTTTTTTTGCCTCAAGTTTTGTCTAGACCGCCTTGTTAAAGTTTTTCAGCCTAGCAGGCTTTTGCTTGTATTTGTGAAATCCTTATTCAAATCAAGAGACATAACATCGTCAAATGATAATATAAAGTGCACTGTTTGCATGCACAGTCAATGTCTTGTGTGTCTATGTATGATAGCGTCTCAATGTGAATGTCCTTTTGTATACTTCCTGGACAAAAAGGAAGGAATGTCTGTGTTGCTGCGGTACTAGCACATATCTTCGATAGTTGTTATTCGATACGCAAGTCTTCTTTTGTTGGTTCAGAAAATGGCAAGATAGTCATCATAGTTTCAAGTGCCAGTAAACATTCATCCTCCATATTTGATAAGAAGTTTACATCTATCTTAACAAGCTTAATGTACATGCAAGGCGCCAAAAGAAGATTGTGAAAGTAATGAATTTAATTTAAAAAGCCGATAGTAGCTATTTGTATTAGGAACAAACTTTGGCTCCTACCCGGGTTGTAGGGGGAAAATTTTGGCTGCTACTTCGGTTGGAGGAATCTTCCTCCTTCTCCTTATATAGCGGCAATCAATTGTCTCTAAATGTTTCTAGTGGCTTTTATTTAGTGACTCTAAAAAAATGCTGCTAATAATTGTTACTGAAAGTGTTAGAAGAAAAGTCGCTTGAAACATTTAGCGACTATTAATTGTCACTATACATGGGGTTGAAGGAAAATTCCTACAACTGAACAGACTTTGGCTCCTACCCAGGTTGTAGGAATCTTTCTTCAACCACATGTATAGTGAATATCATTTTCTTCAAATGCGAATATAAAATGAAATAGGAAGAATGACAAAATTAACTGAAGGCGGCAGCGTGCAGACGTAGTTACATTTTCTTATAACGAAAAGATTAACAAGATATGTAACGAACTCAGTAGCTGAACTTGCTTGACCAGGAAAAAGCTACGAGTTAGTTATTGAATGAAAAGATTGCCGAAAAGCCAGCCATATTGATGTCCCAGAAAACAGTCATGTTGCTGAAATATAGAAAGAAAAGTGTTGGGAAGGGCCATCTTCTAGATTATAAAGAAAGTCTGTTGTTAAGTATATACCGAAAGAAAATTAAAGATAGTGTAAGATGTTAGAAAGCTTGCACAATATTATAGTGAAAACGAAAGAGTTTCCAGCTAAGTCAAATCATCAATTAGTCCATTATGGGTAGAGTTTCTTTCCGTTTCTTTTTTTTTTTTTTTCCCGTATATTTCTTTATATCAATCAACAAAACAAGAACGACAAGTGAAAATTTATCCTATCGAACAATGTGTGGCCTATTGAGGTGGGCAGTACAATATCATAAAAGAAACGGATCATCTTCCATAAATCTCCTTAGGGTGTTTATACCTTTGGTTGCAAATTTATCCTATCAAAACAATGTGTGGCCTTATGGTTAGGGTTTGTATATCTGAAACAACCGTCATAGGGTTGCTTGAATCGCGTCATACCTTTAAGGTCCCAGACACTCAGGACGCCTGATGACTTTGCAACGCATTTCCTGGACCGTTAATGAGACTGGCAATGCCCTTTTTCGCATGTTTAAATGAGATTCATCCTTTGATCTTCGTATAGATTCTCACTCTGCAATGGTTAAGAAGAGACTAATTTTTCCTGCTTTGACCTTCTATCCTTTTTCACTTCTTGAACATAATGCCAGTAGTTTTGAAGGAGGCCACATGGATAAAAGATTCGTAGCATTTTTCTAATTTTGTTCATTAAGCATTTGTCCATGTTGTTCATTAAGCATTTTTCTAATTTTTCCTTCTGCGGATTTGTTTCTTATTCGAGCATTTTTCTCTATGCATGTAGTTCATTAAGCAACAAGAGGCAGCTCCGTTTTTTAGGGAGTATGGATCAAGGCTTCCAAGTCCCTCTTATGCTTGGTTCATATCCCACGTAAATCAAAACTAAACATTTAGTGGATAGATTTGGCAACTGATGCTTCTTTATGCTTGGAACTTAGAGTAAAATTGCACGGGCTCATCAAAAAAAGATTTCATATCAAAGTTCCTTAAACTTCCGTTTATTATGACAAACTTCATATATATTACATGACTGTAGTCCATTTACTGAGCAAAGGCACCGTAGCCAAAGAACGAGAAACAAAAAATCACACAAACTCATTTGATCCGCATTGCGTATGCAGCAAGAGGTGGCAATATTAGTTATAGGCATCTGGGTTCGCTAGGAGGTATGCCTCAACAGCCTTGAAAATCCCCATGGCCTTCTCTTTCCCGGCCTTAATTTGCTCTTCAGTGATCATGCTATCACCTTTCATGTGATAGATACTTCTGTTTTTGCAAACTGATCCTCCATCAGCAGAAGGTACAACTTTAATATGGTAAGAGATTGATTCAAGCTCGCCCATTAGTGCATCGCCTTCAACAACGCTGTAACTATAGGTGAAATTTTCCTTGTCAAGTCCATCAACCCGTTGTTTCATGTGTTTAAGTTGGCTTGTGCCTGTAAAGTGAAAACACTCATTAATTAGCTTACTTGTAAGTGTGAAGAGTTAAGCAATTCTATCCTTAGAGCTACTTTGGTTGTTTTATGTTAGATTCAAGCAGCACGTTAGCTAAAAGATGTATGTATGAACAAGTTTGTGATACCGAGGGAAACTTACCTTCGCCAAAAGTGATCAACTTGATGCTTCCAGCCCCTCCATTCCCTTCAACGAATTCAACGCTCTTAACAGCTGCTGGCAAAATTTTAGGGATGAGATTGTGGGAGTCAAGGACAAAGGCCTTGAACAATTTAGGTGCAGGAATTGAGGAAGGGATTTCCATATCGTAAGTGACAGCAACCATGATCGATGCCTTGCAGTAGAGAACTCAAAAAACTGAATTGGAAATTGGAAACAGTTTTGGTGGCCGGGAGGACAGGAGAGGGCTGGAGGTGGTATTTATAAGGTTCGTATTTTCTCCGCATTGCAGGCCATTACATGTTTGGGTATTGATAAGCAAGGGGTCCCTCTCTAGTTTGGTTCCAAGATGGAGTACTAAGGCTCCATTTTGACTGCAGACTGTACAGCATGGAAGTCTAGAACATTGCATTAGAGTGCAGGGCACAAAGTCTGCAGCAAAATTCTTATGGAATCTGTGTAGCTCTTTGTGGAATAATATTATGTAGATTTCTTTAGGTCTTCATCAATTTGCATACATGGAATATCCTACGGTCTTCTTAACCAGCCAGCTTCACGCAAATGCAACAAGAATTTTGAATATTGGGCAGACCCCGAGTTGTATTTTATTTATTTTTTCCCAGCGACTCAAAGATAAGCCAAAGTTCAGCTATTAATTAGAACAAAGTAATATGCATCATTCTGCTTATCTCACAACCCCTCAATGAGATAAGAAGAGTAATTGGAAGCTGGATATGCTTGACCCAAACAAGATTATGTTTTAGTTATTGAATAGCAGACTGTCTTTGACACACTGACATCATGACCAGTACATACCAAGTTGCCATGATTTTTCTATTATTTATTTTGTTTTTTGTATTAAAAAAACCTTCAACCATGCCCCGCGTTGGTGACCCATAATAGAAAAATAAATAAACGAATCAAGAAATGGGTGGCTCTTCCATTCCTATCCGTCTGGGGGAAATTTAGAGGGCAAAGTGGGGGGAGAGGAGGGGAGGGAGCAAGACGTGAAAGTACTAGTGTTAAGGCCGTAGATTTCGAGTTCAAACTAGGTGCTTCCTTCTGTTACTATTTGTAGAATTTGTGGAACAAAGCCTTCGCTGTTGAATGTCATCTATCTATACTACTTTTTAAGTCAAATTTTGATTTGGTGTAACACATTTTTGGTGTTACATAATTACCAACCTGATTTACAATGATGACAAGTGGCATTCTAACAAATTTTGTTGCTACTTCGCTGTATTCATGCACAATTTTTTATTTTTAACTTAACGCACCAGATTAAGGCTGCGGTATATATGGTGCTTTATTTTGGTCGAAACATAAAGCAACACAAAGCTTTACAATATTAGACTGAATTTTTCTTAATATCTCTTTTTACGAGAATAAGAAGTATACAACTTACAAAAAAAATACTTAGTATTAACTCCAGGACTGAAGTCCATTTATTGAGCCAACTCGCGAAAACCAAACAACGAGAAACAAAAAATCACACTACAACTCAAACTTTAATCATATATTAAAGTGCGCCCACAGGTGATAATTTAGTTATAGGCATCTGGATTTGCATGGAGGTAGGCCTCAATAGCCTTGAAAATATTCAAAGCCTTGTCTTTGCCGGCCTTGATTTTCTCTTCATCGATCTTGGCATCACCCTTGGTGTGATAGATGCTTCTGTTCTTGCAGATCGATCCTCCATCAGCAGAAGGTACAATTTTAATATGGTAAGTAATCGACTCAAGTTCGTCCATCAAAGCATCGCCTTCAATGACACTGTAACTGTAGGTAAAGTTTTCCTTATCAAGTCCGTCGACGCGGTGCTTCATGTGCTTAAGTTGGCTTGTTCCTGCAAAGCATATTGATGACGAACACATATTAGCTTCAAGACTTGCATAATGACACTACAAAATGTATGTCACTAAAAATTTCTGATCTTTTTTTCTTCTTGCGGGACTCAAACAAGACATTATCTAGACACTTGAAAGATTGTGATGCTTGGAAAAGCTTACCTTCGCCAAAAGTGATCACCTTGACGCTTCCTACACCTCCGTCTCCTTCAACATACTCAACGCTCTTAACAGCTGCCGGCAGGATTTTTGGGACAAGGTTATCCGAATCAAGGACAAAGGCCTTGAACAATTTGGGGGCAGAAATTGAGGAAGTGACCTCCGTGTCATAAGTGATGGCAACCATGATGATTCCCCTTTTCACGAAACTGCTCACGAAATGAAGAAGGAAGAAGAAATGAGAGGATATGAGAATTGTAGTATGTTCGGGTGTGAAGGTATGAGAGGACTGGAGGTGGTATTTATAGGGAGAATAGACCCTTTGGCTGGCTGCTTTCTCTTCAATTACATGTTTGATTATTGAAAACCAAAGGGTCCCTGTCTCGCTTGACTCCAAAATGAAGTCATCTAGGCTCCATTATGACTACGTTAATATACTTTGTACATGTACGGACGAATATAAGAGATGCGCTCGCCTTATTCAAATTTGTTGTCAAGGTTTGGGATGATGCTTTAATTTTAAACCAAAAAAGTGGGATAGGATTGTTGATTTATAGAGAAAAAGAAAAAGAGACGTACATTACGAGAATCGATACTCTCATTCAAAGAATAAATGTGATCTGGTTATTATTTTAAATTTTTCGGAGTAGATACACCATCATCTTATTTTGTACTACTCTAGAGATCTTCGTGATCATATAACTTATTTAGAATATCCCTTTATTATTCTTTTTCGAAGAGATAAATTCGCTCTAAAGTTTCACCATACATACTCTGATCTTCATTTTTAGAGGAATTATTGATTTTTTCCCAAAAGCAAGTTGAGGGGTCAGAGAAAACAATACTTATTGACATTATGTGCAGGACTCGGTCATTGTTATTATTTGTTATGACAAGTCCAACAAATCCAACAAAAAGAAAGAAAAGTCATGTTATTAAAGCAAGCAGCCTGGCATTATTGACCCAAAATCCAAAAGGAACTGTATAATGGCCCATCTTCTAGTAGTTCTCAACGCAGAAGGGAAAAAAAAACGTTTTCAAATAGTTGTGTTTATACTATGTATAGCTCTCCGTTATATTTAAAGACGTAAGTTAAACAAATTCTATTGCGTAGTATTAGTAAAACTACATGGTGCATAACAAATGTGCCAAAACTTTAATCTCAGCATGCCTTTCTAATAGGAAAACTTGCCCAGTAACCCGAGACAAGATCGGGTCGATTTATAAAATACAGTACATCATAAGGTCTTAAAGAGTGTATTAATGTGTACCAAAAAAGGCAGTAACATTTTTTAAAAAAATTCTTATTTGATTATAAAAAATAGATAGCGACACAGTGGAGCCGTTATATACTTGCCTTCTTTAAATTTTTACTTTAAGTTGTCAATTAATATTTTAAATGAATATTAGCTTAACACTTATAGTAGTAGAATAGTCATGATTGTGCCATATAAAGCTAAATAGCGAATAGGATTGTGGTTGAAATTAAAAAGTGGTCAGGCTATAACATATCCCTTTTAAATTGTAGATTTTACATATGAGTATAATTCTTTAATTTTAAAAGTTTTTGAGGCGTTACATGTTTTTCAAAGGTTATTATGATGATTAAGTAGAAATTTATATGGAATAAACTTGCATTTCAAATTAAATTTAATAGGACTTATGTATACACCTTATTACTTTCAAGTTAGTTATTATTGTCTGCAAAAATAAATTTGACAGAATGACCACATAATATCTAATATATATGTGTGTGTGTGTGCTTCTTTAATTCTTGGTAAGATGCTAATAATCAGGAAACTAAATTGATGAAGATGACGTTTTCTTATTTTGGATTGCTCGGATTATTTTTTACATCTTCAATGACTTGTCGTCAAGTTCTAGTTTTTATATCTTTTAAGGCACTCATAGTTCTTTTTTTTTCCATGAAAATTAATCAAGTATAAATAAAGAAGTCACTTCATTGATCGTAAGGCCCTATGCAAAAACAAACCAGTTAATCGTTTGTTTTGTATAATTACATAGATTTTTTTTTACATTCTAAAGATTTTAAATAATCTTAAATTTAGTAATTAACAATTTTTTCACATAATTATACCTGTAATTTCTAATACATACGTTTTTTGTTTTCAGAATCTCATAAATACGATGTAATCACTTTGATTATTTTACGGTGTTATCAAAGCAAAAAATTATCATATAATTGTACTATTGATCTTATAAATTACATTAATAAATTTTTCAATAATTATGTTATGTGTAAATATATATACATTTATTACATTAGTTCTCAAATTATATAAGGCTTTCTAATATAACCCTCACATAGTTCCGACAAAACTAAATAAACTTAAAAATATGGATCACATCCAAAATAATATTTACATACCTTTTATATACACTAACATGTTTTGTATATGGCCTTAAATCCTTTTCAACTATCAGTTTTATTTTGCTTTATCATTATTACAATTTTAATTAATAATAATTAGATAGTCATTTGTTGGTCGTGTGGTAATACCCAAAAAAATAAGGTCAATTTTTTAGTTTATCAAAAGGATTCTAAAAGTTGTACAAAAAAAAAGGATTCTAAAAGCTATATATTATATTTGATAAATCTTTGCATCGATACGGTAAGCATATATTCAAATATAATAAATATGAATAAATTGTTACATGATTTTTATTGTTTCAATCTCAATTGTAACATCAATTTTTTTTTTATATAATACATATGTTTTTTTATATATATGCTTATATAGCGACTTTTTGATCGTCATGTCTTATCAAAGTAAAAAATTATCCTAAATTTTATGTATTTAAATTATTAAAAAAAAATATATAAGTTTCATTTTTTAGATATATGCTTAACAATAGTCAAAATCAAATAAATTCATATAATTAGAGTTTTAAATAATTTTCTTTGTTGTCATATATTTATATCATGTCTTATCAAAGTAAAAAGTTATCCTGTAATTTGATTATTGATATTATATAGTATATAAATAATTTTTGCAATGACTATCTTATGTGTAAATAAACATACATTTATTATTTTATAATAAACTTAAATTAACTATAACATAATTTTTTTCTTCTAAATATCCATAAGTTTATTTTTTAGATATGTGATTTTTTGTCTTTGTATGAGAGAGTTAGTTTTTAGAACACGATATTCTAAATCAAATCCTGAGAAATTCATATAATTAGAGTTTTAGAATTAGTTTTCACATTATATAAGGTTTCCTCATATAGCCCTTATATAGTTCCTGTAAAAATAAATAAACTTAAAATTAGGGATCACATTAAAAATAATATTTGCATACATTTATATTTCAGTATATATAACTTTAAGTCCTTTTTAACTACCAGATTTATGAATAAGCATTATCATTGTTACAATTTTAATGAACAATAATTGTACAATCATTTGTTGTTTGTGTGTTTCCATCCAAAAAATAACGTCAATTTTTTTTAATTTTATCAAAAGGATTCTAAAAGTTACTATACTATATTAACAAATCATTACATCAATTACGATAAGCAAGTTTTATAATTAAAAAAATTAAATAATTATTACATAATTTTTATTGTTTCAATCTCAATTGTAGTATCATTTTTTTTCTCTTCTAAATCTAGTATGTTATTTTAATTTTTAAGATATAGGAATGTTTATATTTATATTAGAGAGTGATTTGAAGGATACAATAATCAAAATTAAGTTCTACTAAGTTAGTTCATCAATCAGTTAGAGTTTTAGAACTTTTAAAATTAGTTTTTCAATTATATAAAACTTAATAATATGAAAATTAACTTATCAAGACATAAAAACTTCATCCAACATATTATTCTCAATTGTAGCATCATTTTTTTCTCTTATAAATCTATTATGTTATTTTCATTTTTAAGATATTAAAATTTTTATATTCATAATAGAGAGTGGTTTTAAGGATATAATAATCAAAATTAAGTCATAATAAGTTAGTTCATCAATCAGTTAGTGTTTTAGAACGTTTAGAATTAATTTTTCAATTATATAAGGCTTAGTAATATGGAAATTAACTTATCAAAAAATAAGAACCTCATTCAAGATAATATTCTCAATTGTAGCATCATTTTTTTCTCTTCTAAATCTAATATGTTATTTCATTTTTAAGATATTTAAATTTTTATATTCATAATAGATAGTGGTTTCAAGGATAAAATAGTTAAAATTAAGTCCTAATAAGTTAGTTCATCAATCAATTAGAGTTTTAGAACGTTTAGAATTAGTTTTTCAATTATATAAAGCTTAGTAATATGAAATTAACTTATCAAAAAATCAGAACCCCATCCAAGATAATATTCTTAATTGTAGCATCATTTTTTTTCTCTTCTAAATCTAGTATATTATTTTCGTTTTTAAGATATTTTCGTTTTTTTTATTTATAATAGAGAGTGGTTTTAAGGATACAATAGTCAAAATTAAGTCCTAATTAGTTAGTTCATCAATCAGTTAGAGTTTTAGAACGTTTAGAATTATTTTTTCAATTATATAAGGCTTAATAATATGAAAATTAATTAATCAAGAAATAAGAACCACGTCGAAGATAATATTCTCAATTGTAGTATTATTTTTTTTCTCTTCTAAATTTAGTATGTTATTTTTATTTTTAAGATATATGAATTTTTATATTCATATTAAAGAGTGATTTTAAGGATACAATAGTTAAAATTAAGTCTTAATACGTTAGTTCATGAATCCGTTAGAGTTTTAGAACGTTTAGAGTTAGTTTTTCAATTATATAAGGCTTAATAATATGAAAATTAACTTATCAAGAAATAAGAAACCCATCCAAGATAATATTTTAAACCTTTAGTAACACTTATAATAGTTACAATTAAAATGTAATGTGATGATGTGTCAAGTAAAGAAGTTATATTTCTGTGATGATGTGTCGCGCAAAAAAACTCTCTCTTCGGTTATTATATATTAATTAATATAGATATAAATACGTTGCTATGCCCTTGAAAACTTGTTATGGCATACAATCCAAAAGACAATTACGTCCTTCTATTAATTCTAAATATATAAGTTCATTAAGAGTAAAGAAGTAATTCAATTGTTTAAGTTTTTCGATCACTAATTGTTCACTTTCTTCTTCAGCCGTCACCATAAACCGCATGACAGTGGCGAGGAAGGAAGATTGAGTGGGAATACATCTCCCCCACCCCCACCCCCATTCCCTATTGCCTTTGAATCAACACCGCCGGTTCGTTAGATCTCGTCAGTGGTTTGTTTCTACAGTGGTCATTGACTGGCGGAGGTGGGTGGGGCGATCATGGGGAACTGTTGTGGCCGATAGAGTGACCACAGAGGCCTCTCGTTGGGTTGCCAACACTCTGAGAGTAACAGCCTTATGGTAATTTCAGTGATGTCCCGTAAAGTAATCTTAAAGGGATGATAATTGCAGTTCAACTTTTAATGCTTACATCTCACTTTTGTCACTAAAAATATTTAGACAACATTTTTCCTATAAATACTTACCTTTTGGATTTGTTTATAAACTTAAGTTTTTTTTTGGTGTAAGTCATTGTATTACTCTCAAACTATATATGTACAGTTGTTGTTCTTTTCTCCTCTAAGTCTGGCATTCCAGCTTAGGAAGTCATCTTTACATCTTCAATTAAACTAATCATCATTCAATCTAATAGGATTCTTCTATCTATTTCCCAGTTCACACACTTGTCATTGTTTTTTTGGTGCAAATTTTTTGTTTTTTTTTTTTTTTTTTATGCTCTGGTTTGGCACCTGCTTCCAGCTCCTTACTTTCCACTATATCCAGCTTTTGATCATTTTCAGAATGTATTCTCCAGATTGGTTTTGTTGCTTGAATATTCTAGCATTCCTCTCCCCCCAAATCATGTATACAGTTACTGCAAGGCCTAGTTTTCTCAGCTTTGACTTGAAACTTTTTCCTCTAAAATGGCCTATAGCATATTCCATCATTTGGTTCCATGACTGTCATTGGCCTGTTACCGGTAGCGTATCAAAAACTATTTTCCATATCTTCTTTTTGAATTAACAGCTCCAAAATAGATGATTCACATACTCTTTATGCTTGTTGCATAATGGACATGCATCATCTGTTAGATAATTCCACTGCTTGAGCTTGCTCTTTGTTCTTAGTCCTTCTTTACATAGCATCCATAGTATGAAGGCACGCTTGGGAATTCTTCCATTAAACCATATTATCTTACACTATGCTATAGTTGCCTTCCTTGTCCTCATAGCCTGCCAAGCTGACTGTACCGTAAACTGTCCATTTTTTGTATGAGACCATTTGATTGTATCCTTCCTGTTTCCCTGGGGGTGTGGCATATTCTTCATGTCTTCTTGCCATAATCTGAGAGCAGATGATCTAGCTTGTGGTAAGATCCATCGATCATTCTCAATTATTGCAGCCACTTTACATCATGCACCCAACCCAACATCATATATAATTATGTTTCCAAATTGATCAACAAGGCTACCTTTAGGCATCCATATATCATACCACAGCCAAGTCTCTTGACCATTTCCAATTTCATACTTTGCAAAATCATGCACTTTGCTTCTGAATTTTACAATCTTGCACCAAGTCCAAGATAAAGTCACAGGTTGTTTAAAAGACCACAAGTGCTTATCTTTGAGTATATAGGTATGGCACCACTTTACCCAAAGAGAGTCTTTTTTCCTTGCCAAATCCCATGTGTTTCACCCAAAAAAAAAGCCCTATTCCATTCTCCCTATCTTTTTAAACCAAGCCCTCCTTCTTGAACTGGTACACACAGGTCACTCCACAAGACTTTGGCCCCTGTGCGTTTTGTGTCCTTACCATGCCATATAAATGTTCTTATTTTGGCTTCAATTTGCTTAATGATTTTCTGTGGAAGTATAAAGATGGAGCACCAACACACTTGTTTATAAACTTAAGTTTAATCTCTTGATGGTCTAAGTGTCATCCAATTCAACGGTAACATCCATATTAATCCATCCCCTTATGATCCAAGGGATTGACTTGGATTTATAATGTATTAGACTCAGCCTAAAAAAAATTAAAAATCATATTCGACCCAAATATCGTAGAAATTTATATTAGGAGTCAACAGAGTTTTATAAATTCCAACATGCACTTCTGTTTTTACGTTTGACCCCCCTAAATTTTACCAAAATCAAAAATCGCCCCCTTGAAGCTAAAGTTATTGCAATTAGGTCCCTATGAACAGCTTTTAAACCTAGATGACATAAAATTTTAATCCAAACACTAGTTTAGGTGTCCAATATTTGTTTCATATTTGACCTTCTAAAAATGGCCCTAAGTTTCATATGATAGCGTCATTGACATTTGCATGTGTGAAAGCAAACATGAGAGTGTGTGCATATGAAACGAGTATTGACCTAATTAAGAAAACTAGTTGAATCATTTTAATCAATTAACAGATAATTAAGTGAACAACAAAAAATCGAAATCGAGTACTCTAGACTATAGGGGTGAGCACGGTTCGGTTTGGTTCGGTTTGGAGGCTAAACCGCAAACCAAACAAATAGACATCGGTTCACAAATTCTTGAACCAATCCGAACCAATGCACCTCGGTTTGAACGGTTTAAACGGTTCAAATTAACGGTTCAGATTGGTTTGGGCATCGTTTAAACATTATTTTCTTTCAAAGAAAAATAAAAGTCCACTAAACCAAAGTTACATATTACAGTTGAATTACGTGATAAATTGAAAACACTAATCAGGTCAACAAGTAAAAGTTACATTACAATGATAAGTTTTAAAGATAAACCAATATAGTGTCGGTCCTTCCTCTTCAAGATCCGTTTCCTCTTTCCCAAAGGGAGTGTTAGTGGAGGAAGGAGCTTATAGAACCAGTCACAAATCAAAGGAAGATGAAAAAAATAGCCTTCATTGCACTAATTTGTCTTCTTCCTAGAGTGCCCTACTGATCTATTGTGAATATATAAGTAGTATTCATTGAATACTACTTAAAATCCGAGTGGCTGGTAAAGATTTTTCACCAAACTATCTCTAACCTTGAAGCTTTATCATTTTCAGAAACTAGCTAACCTTGAAGGAGAAATGGCGAGGCAGGTCCAGAAGAAAGATAGAACAATTTGATTTCAGACGGCAGGCCTTACTTTGGTTGGCGAAACAAGTTGATCTAGGAAGAAACTAGTTTATCTAAGTATCCAAAATACCAACCCCAAGTCCTTCAAGATCTGTTTCTCTACGTATCCAGATTTGGGTATTGAGTAAAATGGGGCTGCTGATGTATGAACCTGAAAGTGGGGTGGCTGAAGAAGAGTAGGTTGAAAATGAAATGAATTAGGGTAAATGGAGTGAGCAAACTATTAACTAGGGCAAAATGACAAGGTATATATATCAAAGTAACTAGGGTATATTCAGCTAACCAAGGTAAGGTATATCATTTTTTTAAGGATAATATAAGCCATCGGTTCGGTTCAGTTTAGTGCCGGTTTGGAATTTCTGAACCGTGAACCGAACCGAACCGGCCTCAGTTTGAAATTTTAAACCCAAACCATTCAATCTTATTAACGGTCCGGATTCGATCGGTTTGATTTCTTCGGTTTGCACGGTTTGGCTTGGTTTGAACGGTTCGTTGCTCACCCCTACTAAACTAGACTACGTATTTATGTAAAAATAGCACGAGAGTACAAAAAGAGCTACAGATTTATGCTATTTTTTCCTAGTGCGAAACCCTCCCATTTAAGCCCTAAACATTCGCGAAATCGAGTCACACAATATTTGACTACTTCTTCAAGCTTTAATGAAGAAGCTTTTAACATTTCCGAATGAATTTTTTGCGCTCCTTTTATGTTAGGTAATTAAAACAAAGTAACTTATGCTGGTGAGCTTTGTTAAACAGGAGACCTGCCAAGAGGGGGGAGAGAGAGAGAGAGAGAGAGATTAGGCATGGCACCATTGAAATCTCTGGAGCGGCAATATCCCATAATCGACTCCAACTTTGTGCACTTCTGTGCCTCAAACGGCATTTTCTCAGGTTACCCTGCTCGCCTTTTCTTTCTGTCCGTGTAATTATTCGTATTTTTCTACTCCCAAGGGTTTAGGCAAAATTGCATCAAAATTCCAGCAATCAACCGTTTGAAATCACGAAGACTTGAGTTATTTCTTACCCATTAGGACGAGGTAAATGGGAAACATGTTAAACACAATAATAATAATAATATCGGAGTATTAAAGAAATAAAAGAAAGATAAAAAAACAAGAAGAAGAAGAATGGCAAATACCCAAAGGAATTTTATGGTTCCTAGTCAGTGTTTATTTATGGTCTCTGAATTGTGTTAGAGTGGAAGGGGCTAATAATACTAACTAAGGTTACATATGGTGCAACTTTGCTGGAGGAGTTGTTTGATTGATGAGTAGGTTTCCAGTTGCAGTAGGAATTTGTGGGGGTGTGAAATCTAACAGTCGTATGTAGGCATTTCATTCGTAAGTGTGATTGTAAACTTGCTTGTATGAATGTTAGAGGTACTCCTTTGTGCTGTTCACTGGGCCTAAAAAGTATATCGCATAGTTTAAACCAGAGGTGGGGCTTGATCAAATATGTTTCGTACTAAATCATTGTTATGACATATCTGAAACAGCTACCAGTGGATTCTCCATATTATTTTTGGCTCTTGGAAGTTGTGTGAAATGAGACCAGCTAGTTTACTTTCTAAAGTAGTTCTTATCATTTTCAACAATCAAATTTATTCAGTAGCGAGATGTTAGTAAGAATTGGTAACATATAAAAAGTAGTGCGTTGCTCTAAGAATTGGTTCTTACATGTTAGGTGTAATGAGGGTACACCCACGATTGGTTTTTATTACATGCTGGCCCACTTCTTCAAAGGACAACAGGCGTCGTTGCTCAAAACTGGATACTCGAATGCTATCTCTAATGAACGTAAGCCACTTTGAGTTTATGGAAGCTTAAGATCCTAGAAGTTATGACCGTTAAATTTAACTATATATACTCTGTTTCGGATTAGTACATATGTAGTCAGAAGTCATGACTCATGACCTTTACATATAGGTCATGATAAGTTTTCACCTCGCATCTGTGTCACTTTTACTTTACTTTGAGTTGTGACATCCAAGTGATATCCATAAATAGACAGTTCTTCTCAAGTTCCCTTTCTAGATTCCTAGTTATCTATCCTTCATCTTTTGCCCAGCATCATGTAACAAGGATGTGCAGGCTTTGAGCCTATGGACTCATGTGAAAGTACCCTCACGTCCTTAGCATCAAATTGTCTAGTCACAAATTCAAAGGACACAGTTACTCATTTTTCTTAACTTCCTCATTAAACATCCTTGCGCCAAAGTAACATAGAGCGTTCAATCTTGGGGCTTGTCTCTTGGAAGGATGAGTTTTTGGTACATATGAGGGTAAACATGAATATGTATGTTTGTTGAGTTTACTGAAATATGTAGGACGCACATCCCATTCCCATTTGCAGGTGCCATGTGCCTGACATGAGTCCTTTGTGCTTCTAGAAAAGGTCCATTAACTTCATTTTGATGTAATCAACATTGTCTGTTGCCCCCGTATCAGATTACATTTATGCAGAATAGCAGATTGACAAGGCTTTTGTGTACATATACTTGTGCACTTAGAAGTTTATGTTCTTTCTAATGTAGTCCGTTTTTTTTTTGGTTCAGTTGAAGATTTATTATTCCATGACCTTTACGTG